>CM022874.1:43864185-43909782 GCA_012654025.1 Pachypsylla venusta
CAATTCCAATTTTTTATTCAGGGTCATTTTTCGTTATCTCCTTTAATTTGCCCAGAATTCAAAAAAAAAACTTAAAAGGCGCCATTTACGGCGGTAACTTGCTTCCACTTGAACTTTAGATTTTTTTTCCTTTCTTATTTTACACACCTACATACTTAAAGGAATCTGTGTGCTGTGCTAAACCTGGGGGTCGGTTAATTGAGAAGTACCACGTCGAGTTGCGCAAAATTTCAAGTCTCTAGGTTTTGAGGAGGGATAATTTTTTTGTGACGATTCCATAGGTTCATTATTGAAAAAAATAAACCAATATTTTTTTTTCTTCTCCATCTGGGTTAGGCCACGAACTTTTAGAACGGCCCTCGTATCCAGAAATACCTATATGTGGTAGGAGTTGTCTGTTCCAATACCACAACCCAAACGATAGCAGATAGCGAAAAATTGATGGCAATGACCCCCCCCCCAAAAAAAAATCATGGTCTATGACCCCAGAAAATTATCAGAACTAAATTATTCACCAAAATCGGACAGTCACGTTCCGATAGATGGCCGTTTATTTTTTTCATTTTCTGCAAAGGTATGGCCAGCAGCCATTTCTGAGTTACGAGTTCGAAACGGGTAAAATAAAATTTAGAAAATACTAAAAAGTCAGAATGGCCTTGCCTCTAAAGCCCCAAACGAAACGTTTAAATCTTGGTTTTTTAAAGGTTGCAGTATGCAGGGTTCACACAAACCCATACTCCCCCCCCCTCTCAATTTCCATTGTCCTTGAAGAACAAAAATAGCAATATAAGAATGGTAGCGAAGCACGGGCGAAACAGCTAGTTAGCAATAAATTATTGACAGTAATACCTAGATATATTTTCAAAATAAAAGAGTAATGAATGAGCGATGTTAAGATTGGACCTGATTTTGAACATCAACCATTTGCTGATGACGAATATTTAATTTTGCCCCCCCCCNTTAATTTTGCCCCCCCCCCCCCCAATAATTATCATTACCCATTTGCCTATGACGTATATAGCTACAGAAAGCAGTTCGATATTTTTCAAGCTCGTTGTTGCAATGACCTATTTATGAGATAGGTACTGTCTAAAATAGAAAATAGTTATATCAAAATAGTATTGAGTTACAATGTTAGTTCTCCCCCACTATGTGTACTCTGGGGGGGGGGGGGCAAGGCTAAAGAACTAATACATCAGGCGACCATACAATCATTTGATGGTTATGGTTTATTATTTTCAATAATGAACCTTTGAAATCGTCACGAAGAAAAATACCCCCCTCAAAATTTAATATTTTACGTTTCAAGGTACGTAGAATACAAAAATCGAATAAAAATAAAAGCGGCAGACAAACGTCTGCCGCGCCGTACGCCGTTCTGAGTACTTTTACCAAATTAACGTTGAGTCTAATTGTGTCCATAAAATTTTGGGTGCAGTCAAATATATCGCTGGCGACTTTTACAGATTTTTAGCGGTTTTCATTAATCCTGTCTTAAAAGAGAATGGTAAGAGCTAGAGACTTGTGGTATGTATGTCATATCAAAAGAGGGACATTTTCCGGAAAAAGGGACTTGAATTGTGGTATTTATGTCAAGTATATGTACGTAGGATTAGCGTTCATGGGACAATGGCTGAAACTCGATATTTGGTCAATTGGAACCCCAAAAAGGTGCTTCGGCATTGAAAACTCAACATTGAAAATTTGACAATATCTTTGTTCATATAAAAGAAAAGTCGTGTGATGGTCGCGCGAGATTTTTATGAGGAAAGTAAAAACCAAGGGAAGCAACCCAGGTTCATTAGGTGACGGACCTAAGCCCGTGTAAATACAGAATGTTTGATGTTAGGAAGGACATCCAGCCGTAAAAAAAACTTTTCTTCTAACCAATGATGAGAGAGCATCAGAAAAATGCCATAAGAAGCAAGCTAATAGGGTTACCGTGCCAAGAAAGGGTTAACGCTAAAGAGAGTAGGCGCAGAACAAAAAAATTGTGGGATCGTAGAATTAAGGAAAGCAGAGCCGACACTAAATAGAATTGGGAAAGGTGGATCAATAACTATACAGCAAATTTCCTTCATACCCTAAACATGTCTACCAAATTTCGTCAAAATCGGATGAAAATTGTGGCTTGTATCGCGTAACATACATGCACACCCATATACAAGTGCATTTCGGGATGTATATGGGAGTCAAAAGTAGAGTTCACTAACGTTCACAAAAATGGAAAGCCTGAATATTTGAGTTCCATTAAAAGCATAAAAAATATCTCTTTGCCTTTCTTTTCTGCTATGAGATAATGTAATTTATTTTAAAGTTGAAACGTAATTCTGAGTACAAACAAATCGATAATGTTTTCGTTTTCCAATGGGGAAACATTTCCATTTAAAAAACAATTCCATTTTTTGATTTGGATAAAATTATGAAAGCTTTACTGTCTGTTACAGGGGGGGGGGGTAAGATACGGACCCCCCAAATATTCAAGTTTTTATGCGTAAACAGTATACAGTGATTATTACCCTTCGCATCACGGTTAGCGGGTATTTACGTCAAAATAGCTTCCTCACCGTTTCCCCTCTGTAGAACAAATTAATTTTGTTTTTATTAATCTTGGCTCAAAAGAAAATGGTAAGCGATAGAGACTTAAACTTTAGCGTGTGTGTCATATTTGGGTCCTCATTGTGCCTCAGAACTTTTGTTTGTTTTTTTTCAGCCTGTAAAATAATAAACTCATGTGTCACATTGGCAGCCCATATGCAGGGGCGGCTCTACCATATAGGCGAACTAGGCAATCGCCTAGGGCGGCAAAATAACACCGGCTAAATCTATCGTTGCTTAAAGGCTACAACCCACGCATATACACTTGAAAAATTCTATTTAAAATTGTGTGGATTTAACAAAAAGGTTTAGTGTCCATTATTTCTGTTGTAAATATATATAACACTGAATTATTTAATATTAACCAGAGGAAAATTCATGGACAGATTTTGATTAAAATTTGTGCAAAAATCTAGAATTTCACTACTAGGAGGGATTCAGTATTATTATTAAAAATATGAATATGAGTACTTTTACTATTTATATTAATTAACGAACAAATTAAATATTATATTCAGGGGGCTGCAAAAGTCATTTTGCCTAGGGCGGCAAATTCTTTTGAGCCGGCCCTGCCCATATGTCACATGATATTAGCTGATTAGTTTCTGTACCATGATATCTCTCGAACGTCTAATCCAATTTTAATGAAATTTGGTGCGAACATTCAATAAATTCATAGAATTAGCTGATTAGTTTCTGTACCATGATATCTCTTGAACGTCTAATCCAATTTTAATGAAATTTGGTAGGAACATTCAATAAATTCATAGAATTAGCAGATTAGTTTTTGTACCATGATATCTCTCGAACGTCTAATCCAATTTTAATGAAATTTGGTTGGAACATTCAATAAATTCATAGAATTAGCTGATTAGTTTCTGTACCATGATATCTCTCGAACGTCTAATCCAATTTCAATGAAATTTGGTAGGAACATTCAATAAATTCATAGAATTAGCTGATTAGTTTCTGTACCATGATATCTCTCGAACGTCCAATCCAATTTCAATGAAATTTGGTAGGAACATTCAATAAATACATAGAATTAGCTGATTAGTTTTTGTACCATGATATCTCTCGAACGTCTAATCCAATTTAAATGAAATTTGGTAGGAACATTCAATAAATTCATAGAATTAGCTGATTAGTTTCTGTACCATGATATCTCTCACGCGTCTAATACAATTTTAATGAAATTTGGTAGGAACATTCAATAAATTCATAGAATTAGCTGATTAGTTTTTGTACCATGATATCTCTCGAACGTCTAATTCAATTTGAATGAAATTTGGTGCGAACATTCAATAAATTCATAGAATTAGCTGATTAGGTTTTGTGCCAAAAGCATGGGGGCTATTTAAAATGAGTGTGGCCCACAGTTCGCAGAAACACTAGTAATTAGTATTATCAATTATGATAATGAGTTCTTTTTAAAAAAGAGGAAGTTGACATTAGCCGGTGGTGTTTGTTGACTAAGCAACCAATTAGTTTGCACAAGTATTACACAGAGTGGTCCATTTAAATTTTATACGCAATCTAAATATCTTCTACACTGTCACAAATGCATCTTTAGAGTGAAGAAATTCTTAACACTGAAGAAAAAGTAACCTAAATATTCAATTAAATGTATTAGAATTTGGTGAATTTTTGTTCCCGTCAGATCACTGAAGTTAAGCAACATCGGGCGTGGTCAGTACTTGGATGGGTGACCGCTTGGGAACACCACGTATCGTTGGCTCTTTTTTCCGGCCCAACCCAGGCTGGGTGAGGTCAATGTGGGTAGCTGGTTTGCAAGTTTCCAGCGAATGGACGTTAAACCCCCCCGTCTTGAATGACCAATAGATGTTAAAGAGACGTTAAGCCAAATTAAATAAAAAAAAGAATTTGGTGGAAAATTCGATTTTGTGAAACAAATAGTTCGTTATAATTAAAACAACGCTACCTTCAATTGCACATTGCACCCAAAAGATTCCGAGCACATTTAGACTCTAGGTGGGACAATTATACAAAAATTTTTACAAATAGGTCAACGCTAAGTGGCAAAAGTGCCCATTAAGATGCACGGCGGACAAACGGATTTTTTTTAATTTGATTTTTGGATTCTACGTACTTTTTTTTGGGGGGGGGGGGTCGGGACGGGACGATTCTAAAGGTTCTTTAATGAAAATAATACAGGTAGGTAACAAAAAGTATTGTAACGGGCAAAACATTTCCGGTGCCGATTTTTCTATGCCAAAACAAATTTTTAGATCCCCAAAGTCCAGGTCTCAGTATCCTACCATATTCAGAGGGTTTTTTTCGTGACGATTCCAAAGGTTCATTAATGAAAATAATAAACCAAAACAAGTGTTCCATTCTAGGGCCTAAGGTCACACCACAATATGTTCCCATTAAATCGTGACAGTTTGGTCTGAATATTGTTTTTTTGTAGTCCCAACAGTTTCGGAGATATTTAGACTGCACTCATTGAAATGAATCACCTTGTATTGCAGTATGCAAATTTTTTGTAAACAATAAATTTAAGAATTTGCTGAGGTGTGACAAAATGAAACAGCATATTGGACCTTGCTATCTATATCGGCAGTACGTATCCACAAGCAAATGAGTTAAACACTCAGGCAGGAGAGAATTTTAAGGCCAGGGGCGAATAGAGGTCTCCAGTTGAGCGGGGGATCGAGGCTACAAATTATAATCGAAAATGAGTAGTATTTATAAACAACAAATTTGTAAAAAGTGTTTCAACGTTCAATTTTCTCAGGTCTGGGGGAGGGGGGTCGCCCCTATCGTCGTCCCATGTATCCGCTTTTCTTTGAGGGGGGGAACCCCAGGAAATTGAAATACTTAAATTTATAACTATGCAGGTGTCCATGAGGAATGACTTTTTATTTACAATATTAATGGCAATATTTTAGACATTAAAATCAATGCGATGTTTCCTTCCCATTTTAGAGAATCTCTCCAACACTTCTCCCGCTGTTACCCCAATTTACTTTGAGTAGAGCCAACCCGCTGAGTCTATTGTGTAGCATTGTACTTCTAAGGTAAGCATTGACCAAATTGAATTGAAAAGTTACCTTCCTACGTAAATCCGCCACTGCAATCAGGGGTGCAAACAAAATTTTGGTTTATTATTTTCAATAATAAACCTTTGAAATCGACACGAAAAAAAGATATACACCCCCCCCTCAAAATTTGATATTTTACGTTTCAAGGAACGTAGAATCCTAAAATCGAATATAATCTGTTTGTCCGCCGCGCCGTACACCGTGATGAGAACTTTTGCTACATAGCGTTGATCGATTTGCATGAAATTTAGTATATAGGTCCCATCTGGAGTCTAAATTGTTCCTCGAAACTTTTAGGTGCAGTCGAAGGTACCGTTAGCTTTTAGAGGTTTTAATTTATCCTGTCTAAAAGGGGAATGGTATAAGTGCTAGAGAATTGAAATGTAACATGTGTATCATATTTGGTGTTTGATTGTACCCGAAAACTTTTGGGTGGCGATACCATTGGCGGGTTTCCTCACTTTTTTGCTGTTTTCAGCTAAAAAGTTCAGAGAATTTTAAGCGCTAGTATTTGGTATGTATGTCACATTTGGGGTCTCAGTAAGCCTCGAAACTTTTGGGTGCAAGCATATTTAACAAGCGTGCAATTTTTTAATTCTATCGTTAATTCTTCCAATCCATATATGACTTACCGAAGGCGTAATTTCTTCCAATCCATATATGACTTGCTAACTTTCCATGAGGAAAAGTAAATCATACTTGAGATTGTAAGAAGTTACTTGAGGGTGACATCCTCACGGGCCGAGTCCACCTGAGCTGATGGTGTAAAATAACGCAGAAAGCAACTCTGTAATATCATTATGTTTATAACTCTTTATGTTACTGACGTAATTATATTGNATCGGATACGATGATGCCACTGATAAACACAAGCAGTATACTACAACTTATCTAGAGCTGCTGTCTCATACATCTGGCTACCATCGGATACGATGATGCCACTATTGAATGAATCGTTAATGGGTGATTTTAAAGGGTGTGGGCCATTTATATTGACGGCATTCATAGAGAGCGCCGTCGCGGACAGTGAAAAGCTATGGAGAACGGAAGTTCTTAAAAATAAATTAGCTTAGAGGTCAAACTGTTGTGACTTGAAGCATTTATTTTCAAACGAATTCCACATAAATCCGAAATCAAATTATTTCTTGCCACGCAACGAAACGTCAAGAAAAATGAAAAGATAAACAAAAACGCGTGGATTAACAAAGTGTTTACTATTACAATATTAGGAAGTTGGGTCAAGGCCGTAACTAGGATTGAGCTTCGGGAGGGGGGGGGGAGGGGCTGGCCGAAACCAAAGGTAGCAAAGTATGGCTTCTTCACTTCATACATATCATTAGAACACCTCTATGCTTATCATTATGAAGTAAACAAAAGCATCATCAGCAACAACAGCAGAAACATCAAGAACAACAACAGATTTCCTAATTCCTACTAACAACCTTGCGAAGACGCCGACTCAGATGGTTAGGTACCTACTACAGGAGTAGGCGCAAACATAATTTATGACTAAAATGTAAACCTTATCAGCATTAGGTGATATCATTATGTACAATAGTAACCACAGTGGCGGATATTACATACATAGATAGGAGTAGGTGTAAACAGAAATTATGTCTAAAATGTAAACCTTATCATCATTAGTTGATATCATTATGTACAATAGTAACTACTGTGGCGGATATTACATACATAGATAGGAGTAGGCGTAAACAGAAATTATTATGTCTAAAAATGTAAACCTTGTCAGCATTAGGTGATATCATTATGTGCAACAGTAACCACAGTGGCGGATATTACATACATAAATAGGAGTAGACGTAAATATAAATTACTATGTCTAAAATGTAAACCTTATCAGCATTAGGTGATATCATTATGTACAATAGTAATCACATTGGCGGATATTACATATATAGATAGGAGTAGGCGTAAACATAAATTATTATGTCTAAAATGTAAACCTTATCAGCATTAGGTGATATCATTATGTACAATAGTAACTACTGTGGCGGATATTACATACATAGATAGGAGTAGGCGTAAACAGAAATTATTATATTTAAAAATGTAAACCTTATCAGCATTAGGTGATATCATTATGTGCAACAGTAACCACAGTGGCGGATATTACATACATAAAGTTTTTAGGTATCTTTCAGACTCTGTACCTAAAGCTTTAACTTCTAAGAGCCCATCATAGAGTTATGCTAACGGGGAGCCATTCCCCCTGCAGTTTTTGAGGACAATGTCTCTCCTCCCCGCCTCCCAAGTATGTTAAGTACTTAATTAATCGAAGGTCCATGTCAATTCAGAACATCTAATCGTAGACTCGAAAGTTTTGGCACCTCTACACTAAAACCCAGGCGAGAAGGGATCTCTAGAAATAGAAATATTTGACAGTGACGAAACAAATTGGGTCATAAGTAGACCCAAAATTAGGACCTACATAGACAATTTATTTTAATTCGGTCAACACGAAGTGGCAAAAGTGCCGCTTACGGCAGACGGTTTGCCATGTACAGGGTATTGTGTGTGTGTGTGTGTGGGNGGGGGGGGGGGGGGGGGGGGTACGAATAAATTTTTTTGTCTAATTTTTGGATTCAACGTAGATATCTTGAAACGTAAAATATTTTGCAGAGGATATTTTTTTTCTAATACCATTTTGTACCATTCGAACTTTCTAATTTTTGTTTGGTATCTAATACCTATTTGAATTATTTACAAATTGTCTTTTAAAAATGTCAATTAGAGTCAATTAGCCGATTTTTTTTTTAAATTTCCAGATATCAACTAAAGAACAAAATAATTAGTGGGCACCTAACTTAAAAAACGTAAAATATCAAATTTTGAGGGAGTATTTTTTTTCGTGACGATTCCAAAGGTTCATTATTGAAATGAATAAAGCAAAAGACTCAGGTTTTGATTTATTATCTGCGTTTTTAATTTTTCCATTTTTTTTTTTNTTTTTTTTTTTTTTTTTTTTTTTTTTTTTTTTTTTTTTAATTTTATTTTTGCATAATAAATCAAATCTATAATACAGATTATTATTATTTTCCAAATAAAAAATAATTAAAAATTAATGATAATTTTTGCAAATTAAAAAAAAAAAAAAATAGATAAAAAGAAGAAGAAATGGTGTCTTACTTGGTAGAAATAGAAAAAAAATTCTTAAAAATGTAATCCACCCAAAAAAACACACACAATTAAACTTTAATATTTTTTACAAATAAATTAAATAAAAAACTTGTACGTTACAAAATTAATAATATAACAATGATAATGATGAGTGATAAGAAACAACTAAATATATTTATTACACGTCGCACGTCTCTGTTCTGTATAGCAATCTGATCGCACGTGTTACGGGACACACATAAAGATAATGATAACGGGGCAGGAGCAGAGGGAGATGGGGTTTTTAGTGGGTAGAATGGGTGGGCTGGATATAGAAGGTAGTTGACCCACTTTTTCAAAATCCCACAAAACAAACGTTGACTGCATTATTGATCTACACCAGCTGATCACTGACGATGTAAATTTATTTGACTTTTTATTATTCGGAATGAACTAGTTACTGGCGGTTGGGATTTAATTTAAAAAACAATTTTTTCGATATCGAACAAGGCCGTAATTAAGGAGAAGGGACTGAGGGAGCCCGAAAATAATGAATGAAAAAAAAAAAAATTTAGAAGTTGTTGTTGTTCTTGATGTTGTTGTAATTATTGTTGTTGATGATGTTGTTGTTGCCGTTGTTGATGATGTTGTTTACTTCAGAGGTGGCCTAATTATATATGAAGTGAAGTGACCACTACTTTGTTACGTTTGGTCTCGAATGACCAATAAATGTTAAAGGACCAAGCCAAGGTTACCGCGCCGGGAAAGGGTTACATCTAAAGAGAGTATTAAGCACCGAACAAAAGGTTGTGGCATGGTAGAAAAAGGAAAGCAACGCCGACCCCAAACAGATTATGTGTAAATATCTGAACTTCATAAGGATGAAAATACTGTTACCAGCCAGAGCGTCTCACCACTACACCACGAACCCAAGTATGTCTGAGCTACGTTGGAGCTGGCTAATACCGTATAAAAAATATCGTTTGCGCTCTCACCGTTTCGGAGATAATCAACTTTTTCTCCGAACCGATTAACTTAACGCCAGCCAGGTCATGTCGGCAGCACTAACAAAGCTTGTTCAAATGAGTCAATCAGAAAATTGGAATTTCGACATGACCCAGTTAACTTAACGTACTTACCTGCCAATGTAGCACTTTGATTTATTATTTTACTGGCTAAAAAAAGTACCCTCCCCCTGGCCAAAAAAAATTGAAATTTTACGTTTTTAAGGTACGGAGAATACAAATTTCGAATGAAAAAAAAATATATTTTTGTCCACCGCCATCGGCCACCGTACCCTGTACACAGTTTCCGTTTGGGGTCTAATTGTGGCCTAAATCTTTTTGGTTAGATAATAAAATTTTCATTGCACTTGTCTTGCATTCGGGAGACCCGGGTTCAATCCCCGGCAGTGGCAATCATTTGTCACTGTAGTTTGTATGTTGTGGGGCCCATTCAGCCTCGTGAGGACAACGAGTAGCTATGAAGATAAATGCGCATAGCGATCCGGTCCTAGCTTTGTAGGTGAAGTTGAAAATTCAAAGTAATTGGATAATGATAGATATTGGAAACATGCTACAATGCACATCAGCAGAGTACCAAAGATGTGACATAATAAAAAAAAATCATGCCTCCTTCCCCTCTAATTCATTTTCCCCTAACTGAAAACCAACATTCAAAATATTAGTGGGTACAAATTTTATTAGCATTACGACTCTCTTAACTCCCTTTGTTATTAGGTCCTTAATTGACCCGGATCACAACACGGTCCCTATTTCACAATGCAATTTTCCCTGAAAACCAATATTCAAAATATTAGTGGGTACTAATTTTTTTAGGATTAGGACTCCCTTTGGCTATTAGTTCCTTAATTGACCCGGATCACAACACTGTCCCTATTTGACAAAGTAATTTTCCCTGAAAACCAATATTCAAAATATTAGTGGGTACTAATTTTATTAGGATTAGGACTCCCTTTGGCTATTAGTTCCTTAATTGACCCGGATCACAACACGGTCCCTATTTCACAAAGTAATTTTCCCTGAAAACCAATATTCAAAATATTAGTGGGTACAAATTTTATTAGGATTAGGACTCCCTTTGGCTATTAGTTCCTTAATTGACCCGGATCACAACACGGTCCCTATTTCACAAAGCAATTGTCCCTGAAAACCAATTTTCAAAATATTAGTGGGTACAAATTTTATTAGGATTAGGACTCCCTTTGTCTATTAGTGCTTTAATTGAGCCGGATCACAACACTGTCCCTATTTCACAAAGCAATTAGCTCTAAAATGTACTCTCCCCAGCAATTTGTGGTAATTATTACCCTCTTAATTGACAACCTATTTGTTAAGTTATGATGAAACAAGTGGCGAATCGTGGGTGAAATAAAAGGTAAAAGGGTACAGATACTTATCAGGTAAACTTCTTCTTCAACTTCGCCTTTTTGCCAATTCTATTTTGGATCGACGTTCCCTTCCTTAATTCTGCCATGCCACAACCTTCTATTCAGTGCCTACTCTCATTAGCTGTATCCTTTTCTGGCACGGTAACCCTCGCTTGCTTCTCACAGTATCATTGTGTAGTAACTGCAATCTGCTGATGACTTTCCATCTTTGGTTTGAGGCAGAGTTCTTTAAAGGATGGATGCCCTTCTAAACAGCCTCACAGTATCTCAGTTGGTTGAGGTGGTGGTGGATTCGTAACCATCAGGAGGCTGTTAATTCGAATCTATCTCCATCCCCGCTATTGGTCACAGTAGATCTGAATAAAGGTCGCAATGATAATTGCTCAATAGAGACCTGCAACCAATTTAATAATAATAACGCCCTTCCTAACACCAAATCTTCTCTGTACGTGGACTTAGGAACGTCACCTAATGAAGCAATCCAGCTTCCTTCGGTGGTTACATTACTTATAAGGTAAAGATATATTAACGGGCCCAATCAATAAACTTATAATAATTTACTTATCTTCTTCTTTAACTACCCTTTCCCAATTCTATTTGGGGTTGGCGTTGCTTTCCTCAATTCCAGCATGGCAAAACCTTCTGTTCGGTGCCTACTCACTTTAGCTGTAACCCTTTCCTATCACGGTAGCCCTAGGTAAGAAACTAGCTGATGACCTCTCATAATTGGTTTGAAGCATAGTTTTTTAAAGGCTGGATGCCCTTCCTAACACCAAACCTTCTGTATATACACAGGCTATAATAACGATGACCGTCATCGTCACCTAATGAAGCTGGCTTGTTTCCCTCGGAGGCTACATTTTATAATAATTTACTTATTGGGCTCCTTAATTCATCTGTCATACTCTATTGAGGCTAACCATCAATGAGAGTAGGTTGATAATCCAAGTGAAGGTTGTTACGGTGCCATCACGGTCAATCTAATTCCTGCATTCGGTGTAGTTGTTTCCACTTCACTGATGTCATTAAACAGGCTATGGAATCAGTCTTTGTGATCATTGACCTTGTATCAATTAGTTGTAATGGGTCCCGCCATCTGCGGTGCAGTACTTACCAAAACCACCTTGGGTGTCAATCTTCAAACCTCAACAATGCTTTCCAACTTAAATTCAGAGCCTTAGAAAGAAGATTCGGACCCAGGAGGAAAATATATGAGTTCCCGTATTACACCATCAACCGGTCTCTGAGAAAACTCCCCCCCCCGAACTCGTCTTGCCTGCTTATATGGCTTGTTGCCTTGTCATATTTAGGTCTTTAAATTGTAGGTTTGGTTGTATTAGGGACAAATTTAGTATTACTCTCATATTTTTTCGAAGTTCACCCATAAGAAAATTTATTTTTAAACATATTTCTGCCAAGTAATATGACTATATGCAGTATAAGCTCAAAATAAACGTCTACCTACAATAGTTTTCACTAATGCTGCGTGAGTTTTCACAACAATTGCGTGAGTTTTCACAACAATTGCATGAGTTTTCACAACAATTGCGTGAGTTTTCACAACAACTGCATGAGTTTTCACAACAATTGCATGAGTTTTCACAAACAACTGCATGAGTTTTCGCAACAACTGCATGAGTTTTCACAACAATTGCGTGAGTTTTCACAACAATTGCATGAGTTTTCACAACAATTGCGTGAGTTTTCACAACAACTGCATGAGTTTTAACACTTTCTGCTCTCGTTATGGTTTGACTGTGAACGGCACTTATAATAAGAAAATGGAAACCTATGAATGAACTTTGAAATTTATTTTATTTCATACTAGCTGTTTGTCCGTGCTGCGTTACGAAACGGTTGGGCAGTTTTTGTTTGCAAACTATGTCCTAAATTAAGGTTTAAAAGGCCACCTGAAACTTTCTTGCTTTGAATTGACTGCTGAATTTGTTAAAAAAATCGAAAAATTTGCCGTAATTGTTGAATTCCGATTCCGATAGTTTTCCTTTGGTTTCAGCCTATAATTTTTTTTAGGAGGAGTCCATTTCCATCATTTTTTTCGATATCTCCTACCCTTCTGGACAAACAAAACCGGACAAATAAACATACACACACATCTACACTATGTGGGTATGTAGGTATTTTTCGATATCTTTTACCGTTTTGGCTAAATAATAAATCTATAATAATAATTGAGTTTTATTATTATAGATTACTGGAGACATCCTACCATTGATTTTGATTGATTAAAACATTAATTTTCTTGCATGTTTATGCACCATCCTAAAAAAGAGATCACAGACATATTAAGAGTGGGGTCAATTAACCCTACATTGTCAATGAAAAATGTATTTATATTCATCAATAAAGTAAACAAAACTTGTTTTGCAACAAATTATTTATTATTGTTTGTCCCGTCTGTATAAACAATAAAATTTGCTTCACCGAGTTCACAGCCTTGTCCAAATGTAAACATTGTATCCAGTGGCGAAGGCCACTCGTTCACAGTCCAACCATAACGAATAGAGATTTTTCGGCAGATATCTCGATAACGTTTAATTTTATTTAAATTTTTTACAGGACTCATTTAAAGGACAATTGAATTTCCTACAAGCCAATTTATATACATTTTTTTTCGTATCTCTAACCTTTTTAGTGGTATACCTAGGTATACAAAAACAAAATTTTCGATTTTTTACCTACAACATTTATATTTATATCTCAGAAATGGTCAGACGTACGACATAAATATATGGTATTAAGTTTGTAGGAAATATTATTGTCCCTCAATTTAACGGTATAAAATAAATAGTGGGGGGGGGTCTTGCAAATTGTTTTCTTGGAGATATCTCGATAACGTTTAATTTTATTTAAATTTTTTACAGGACTCATTTAAAGGACAATTGAATTTCCTACAAGCCAATTTATATACAGTTTTTTCGTATCTCTGACCTTTTTCGTGGTATACCTAGGTATACAAAAACAAAATT
Source organism: Pachypsylla venusta (assembly GCA_012654025.1). Classification (NCBI taxonomy): domain Eukaryota; kingdom Metazoa; phylum Arthropoda; class Insecta; order Hemiptera; family Aphalaridae; genus Pachypsylla; species Pachypsylla venusta. The sequence continues at coordinate 43,878,363 of CM022874.1, forward strand.
TTCGATTTTACCTACAACATTTATATCTATATCACAGAAATGGTCAGACGTACGACATAAATATATGGTATTAAGTTTGTAGGAAATATTATTGTCCCTCAATTTAACGGTATAAAATAAATAGTGGGGGGGGGTCTTGCAAATTGTTTTCTTGGAGATATCTCGATAACGTTTAATTTTATTTAAATTTTTTACAGGACTCATTTAAAGGACAATTGAATTTCCTACAAGCCAATTTATATACATTTTTTTCGTATCTCTGACCTTTTTAGTGGTATACCTAGGTATACAAAAACAAAATTTTCGATTTTACCTACAACATTTATATCTATATCTCAGAAATGGTCAGACGTACGACATAAATATATGGTATTAAGTTTGTAGGAAATATTATTGTTGCTTAATTTAACGGTATAAAATAAATAGTGGGGGGGGGGCCAAGAAAACAATTTGCAAAAACTTGCAAATTGTTTTCTTGGAGATATCTCGATAACGTTTAAATTTTATTTAAATTTTTTACAGGACTCATTTAAAGGACAATTGAATTTCCTACAAGCCAATTTATATACAGTTTTTCGTATCTCTAACCTTTTTAGTGGTATACCTAGGTATACAAAAACAAAATTTTCGATTTTACCCACAACATTTATATTTATATCTCAGAAATGGTCAGACGTACGACATAAATATATGGTATTAAGTTTGTAGGAAATATTATTGTCGCTCAATTTAACGGTATAAAAAAAAAAATCCGTAAAGACAACCGTTCTCCAGATATTTGCAAAAAATAAATAAAAAAGTCTACATTTCCTGGACTATCTCAATATCTCGAAAATGATCAGAGATAGGAAAAAACGATATAGAAAAAAGCGTGCCGAAAATTCAATCGTCTTTCCATTTAAGTCTGCAATTTTTTTCGATAGAACCAACCGTTCTAGAGATATTTGCAAAAAATAACCTAAATTTCAAGATGGCGGCCGATATAAGTCAAAATGGCGGAAGGTTCCGCAGCCGCCCCACTTCGAGACTTTTTAGAATATTGATAAAAGTGGTACATTCTATCATTTTCTGCAAAATTTAGAACTATGCCATTTCTGCTTTTTTAACCAATTTTTTCATCTAAAATTCCTGGGAAAACGTATCCTCAAAATTCCGAAATTTTGATCAAAAATCGACGAAAGTTATTATAAATTGATGTTGTGCTGTGAAGGCTGTTCTTGTGTACTCACACTTGTTTGGTAGACGTTCTATTTTTATACTCCTCACAGTGTCCATTTTTAAGGCATATCCAGGTGACATGTAAATACTTTTCTACTGGCTCACCATAACTCCGCTTTCTCCAATTTTTCTGGAATATTGAGAGGGGGGGGGATGATTTTCCCATCAATCCTTTGTCATTCGCGTTTTCATGAACGATCTTTCTTTGAATTCCTTGAAACACTGTTTGAGTGTGCTGACCATCTGGTTTACACTCGATTATTTTGTGTTGTTTCATGAATAGAGGTGAAATAATGAGGAATCTGTATTGCTGATATTCGTAAACTGTCAGTCTTTATTGCTTCTTCACAATTCTACCTCTAAAATTATATAATATCGCCTTTACATATACGCTTCCCCCCGAAATTCAAGCTACGGCTCTGACGGTTAGCGCACTTCCCCACAAATAAAAATCCTGGGTACCCACTAACGATAGTGTAAATATTATAAACAAAAATGTTATGGTCTGTTTTGTGGGACACTTGGATTGAGATCCAAATTGCCAAATTTGACTAATTATTTAGCATCTACGCTTTGAAATTTTATAAGTAGACTGATCTTATAAATAGATTATGAGCGATTTTTTTCATGTGGGAACGCAACTCACCGTTCTTCACTTTTTTCACAAAAAAAAAAATCACAGTTAAAAAAATTGGAAAGGGGTGGAGGAAGGTGGTTTTAATAAATGAGTGTTCAGGATTGACTGTATAAAACTTTCGACGGCCGACGCGACGGTGTATGAGTATCTAGTTTCTTGCATCTTGTGAAAAATAAGTTAAAAAAAATTTTATGATTTTAAAAAAAATGCACTTCAGTACTGAAGTTAGCCCCCAGGGAGGATCGAACTCCCGACCCCTGGTTTACAAGACCAGTGCTCTAACCACTGAGCTATGGAGGCTGTTGGTCGAGGGGAATGAAATACTTATATTTAGTACTAGGGTTGTTAACTTTATGTTATAACCTCGTCTATATTTTTTTGTTGCAAAATTTATATTTAAATTTACTGATAGATATCCTCGGAAAATATAGATTAATTATATTTATTTCATATAGAATTCTATGGGTAATTTTTTTTTGACGACTGAGTGCAAAAGATAGTATTTAATTAATATATTTTGTTTAAAAAGAAAATTGGATGAAATATCCCTTTTTCCCGAATCCCACCACTTTTAATCCCATGATATCCTTAAATATTTCTCTCCTTTTTCATCACTTTCAAAAAGTTTCGTGCTCAAGTAACATTTCTCATCAAGGCATGGCCGTAAAAACGTTTCCTAACCTGTCTGGAGGGGTTGAAATATGTCAATAAAGCTAACAAGTAAACATAAAAAGTTAAAAACAAAAGAGGCGGCCAGAGAGATATTGCAAATTACAAGCCGCAAATGGGAAATATCCCGCGTGTTCGAAAATCCCTCGTTGCTTGTCCAGGATTCTCTGTCAGGTGCCGCTTTCGAAATATTATCGGGATGACCAGACGCTCGATAAAGTAACAGACAAAAATCCCAGATTTCTCCGGCAATGGAGAAAAAAATCTCTTCTTCCCAAACTGTTCCCTCTTTTTTTTTAAAAAAAAAAATTATTAACGTTCCTTTAACATCTATTGGTCATTCAAGACGTGATGTTTACCATGCATTCGCTGGAAACTTGCAAACCTGCTACCCACATTGACCTCACCCAGCCTGGGTTGGGCCGGAAAAATAGCCAACATCACGAAGGCGCGAGCCCACGCGGACACACACATAGAATAACCTCGCTGGACGTTGCTCAACTTCAGTGATCTAACGGAAACTGGTGTATTCAACCTGCCATAGACGCTGGCTACTTTTCGCTCTAATGTTTATTTTAAAAGCTCATTCATAAATTTACACATTTTATAAAAAGGAAAAAAGAAAGTTAATTGGGAGATAATAAATAAATTGGAATAATGGTATTTTTTCTGATATTTTCTCGAGCGTCTCCCATTTGGAATATTATCAAGGAAAAAATATATAACTTCACAAGTATTCAAAGTTCAATTTTTTATTTACAAATGTGAACACAGCCATGTTTATGTAAAATTAATTCTTCTAAGCTTATCTATAATTTTATTTATTTTGGAATTTTTGGGAAGATTAGTACCAAGAAAAGAAGTTATTTTCAAAATCTCAGGACTTTCGAATTAGAAAGTTTTATAAATTTCATTAATATTAACATTGTATCAGTGTTCTTGTTAAAACCATAGTGATTTCAACTTTATTCTAAACTCTGATATAATTTGGTTATTTCTAAATTGCCCAAGTTACTTCTAAAAATTGTCTGGTTTGAAGAGTTAATTAATAACAATAATTATGATATTCTGAACTTTGTTTTTAATACAATAAGTACCATTATTGTCATGTTTGAGGTAAGTTAATCTAACCTAAACCTTATTCAGGCTTTAACATTTTCGAAAGATCCTTCCTTCTTTAGTTTAGTTTTATCCAATTTTCAATTTATTGTTGTAGAGCGTTAAGCGCGTACATTTCCAAGTAAATATATGTCCTCAGATGGTTGTTTCTACGTACAGGGCAAACAAAGCACTCAAAAATGTTTGGCCAAACACCGTGCTACCGATATAGGTCACAGCCACAGCTGTCCGTACTATGAGACAGACTGTTGGATCCTACAATATCTGACACTTGTCCCAAATATAGCAGATCTGTCCACCATCTCTTCGCCTGTTCAGACAATCCAACCAACCTGGACCTAACATCCTTGTGGACAAACCCTATAGAAGCTGCCACGTTCCTTGACTTGGATGTGGGTTGATGTGTTGGGCGACGTTAACAACAACCAACTCTGTTTTTTTTTTTCTTTCTTTTACAGGAAAAACTGGGATCTTATCTTCTTGCATTAAGGCCATGGTCCTTGAGTGCATCACTGGTACCAACATTACTTGGATGTGCACTTGCTGTAAAGTTACCAGCAGAAAAAGGGCAGTTGAGCTGGATAACCCTTATTTTAACTTTACTCACTGTGATCTCTGTGCACTGTGCTGGAAATGTTGTAAATACTTACTATGATTATGTATTAGGAATTGACACGAGCAGAAAGAGTGATGACAGAACATTAGTTGACCACATCCTCTCTGAAAGTGAGCTTGTATCATTAGGAGTTATGTTATACTTGGTCAGTACAGCTGGCTTTATACTTTTGGCCTATATTTCTCCTGCAAGAATGGAACATTTAGCAGCTGTATTTTTTTGTGGTTTATCAAGCTCATTTTTATATAGTGGATGTTTAGGATTAAAATATACAGCTTTAGGTGATGTTCTTATTTTAATGATATTTGGTCCAATTACTGTTTTGTTTGCTTTTATGTCTCAAACAGGACGATGGGAATGGGCTACTATTTACTATGCTCTTCCATTAGCTCTCAATACTGAAGCTATTCTCCACAGTAATAATACAAGAGACTTAGAAAGTGACCGTCAGGTTGGGATAGTTACCGTGGCTATTTTATTAGGTCAGTCTTATTCACATGTATACTATGCTTTTCTTTTATTTATTCCTTATATTTTGTTTGTCGTCTGGTCAATGAACTATTCTTATTATTATCTTTTACCTCTGGTGACTCTCAAATCTGCTTTTAATATTGAAAAACAATTCAGATGTCCTGAAAAAATACATGCTGTTCCTAAATTAACTGCAAAATTAAATTTATATTTTGGATTTCTTTATGTAGTAGCAGTTTGTTTTGCATAACTATGAACAACAGATTGAGGGGTGCTTCCTTGGACAAATTAAAAGAGATGATGAATATTTTCATTACTAACCCTCAATGGTGGAGTAATTGCGTCAGATTGCACCAGGTTGCACCTGACAAGTGGGTTGGTGGTGTAGTGGTAAGACGCTCTTACTGGTAAACAGTAAGGCGTGGGTTCAAACCCAGCCAACCCATGGAATTTTATCTTCATGAATTTGAGATATTTACGACATAAAATTTCACCCAAAAAACTGCCTGAGTAAAGGGACTCTTCAGTTTTAATCGGGCAGTATAAATAAGAACAACTGCTAAGTACATCTTAGTTGATATGCGACTTCGACGGCTTTTCACACTATGTCCCAAACCGAGTGTTGAATACATCATCACCTGAGATAGCAGAAGAAGAAAAATCTCAACTTTCTATTCTGAGGATAAATATTTTTATTAAAATTCCCCCACTACCAAACATTCTTTTACAAGAAAAGTAACTTGTTAATTTACTTGCATACTGTAGAATGTGGATACGCCATTAGCATACACATACGCTGGAAAATTGTATTTCGATTGGTTTAGATACGAGTAATAATTTATTAGAAATCTGCAGGATATTCTCAAAAAAATGTAATCCTTTTAACCACACGTAGTTATATAACAAGTAAAAACCCAAATTATTTTGCTTAAGAAACATGTGTCCAGAAATATACCCCCTCCGTGCAACAGGGCCGCAGTTTCAGATTTTTTTTTTGCGTTCGCGCACAAAACTCGCAAATGGTAAGTGCTATGGGAACGAGGTTAATTATTCCTATTATTAAACATGTATTTTATTTTGAAAAAGGACTCAATTTACCGTTAGGTGGTATCACACTATTTGTCATGATTCGAAATTTTGTCATTTTTTCGACTTCAAACAATACCAAACAGTGTGATCGGCAAATATATTTGATTTAATTCGCTATTTGATTGCTTTGCTATCAAACACAAAAGTGACCAAAATTTTATCTAAATAATCTGATAGAGTATAATCGTTTTTGAAAACTATTTCATTAATCTTACCTTTAAAAAGTATTTCTGAGGCGTCTGTGAACACCCAAGTATTCAATTATTATCGACAATACACAAGTGAAGAAAAACTAAATTAAGATTCGTTCAGAAATCGTATTGAAAATAGCAAAATTATATTTATTACAGATAAATATGGTATAATATACAAGAAAATTTGAAAGCAAAGAATTTTGTCTGAAAGTCTCATCAAATAGTGTGATATGGACACAAATATATACCAAACACACAAATTCAACAAATATACGAAATTTTGGTACAAATAAATTGTACCAAAATGTTGGAATCATGACAAATAGTGTGATACCTACCACCTTTAGGATAGGAAAAATATTGTTTTGATTTTAAATTTCAAAAAAAAAATCCAAACTCCGCAATCCATGTGGAGTTTTGGGGGCTCTCAAGGATTAAAAAAGTCATTTTTTTTATCATTGAGCCGAATTTAATAATGATTAAATATTCGAAGCATTCATGCTATGAACATTAAAAAAACGGAATGGCTTATTGGACAAACGTGATCCAAAAACTCAAACCCCGAAAATTATTGGGAGGCTGTTTTACAAATTCTTTTTAAATCGTTCATAAGATATGGGGTTTATGCAGGATTTTCATTCGGGGGAAGGGGTCCCATATCCAGTTTTCATCTTTAGTATTAAGATGTGCGCTAACCACCAGGGCACCCGGATTGAATTCCAAACGTGTATTTTTTTTGGGACAGTCATAATTACTGGGATTTTGAGGGTATATTTGTAACGTGTCCCTTTTGGTACAGTTACATTTATTCCTAAAATCGCCAGTCTCGGTCGGAACATGAGCGGGGGGTGAAGTTAAGACCCTCCATCAAATATCTACCTATGAATTCCACTAAATTGTAAGTAATTTGTTCTACAGAGGTGAAACGGTGGGGAATCTATTTTGACGTATATACCTACTAAACGTGCACAAGGTAATATTGATTCGATCACTGTATGCGCATGCGCATGAGAACTTGGATATTATTTTCTTGTTTCGGGGGGTCGGACCCCTCCCCTTGTGTGCGCCACTGAGTTTATGGGGGAAAAATCTGTTGTGGCACCAATATGTAAAATTACAAAAAATATAATTAAGGAATTATTGAAATATATTAGCAGGCGCGACGAAATCATGTCTTTGGAGGAATTGTGTTTATTTCTGTTTGGTGTTAAAATACTTTTTTAGAGATGATTTAAAAATGATTTGTTTTATTTTATTTCTTGAAGGGGAACTTATTGTCACTATTATTATATAGTAGTACTAGCAGGATACGCCCGCTTCGCTTGGCGCCTTAGAGGCATGGCCGTTTCGCCTTTTTTTCGCGATAAAAAGTAGCCTATGCCCTTTCCTAAAGTTTAGCCTATCTCCATACCAAATTTCATCAAAATCGGTTCAGTAGTTTAAGCGTGAAAGCGTAACATACATACAGACAGACAGAGTTACTTTCGCATTTATATATTAGTACTAGCAGAATACGTCCGCTTCGCTTGGCGCCTTAGAGGCATGGCCGTTTATAGTTCCAACCCCATTTTTTTCGCGATAAAAAGTAGCCTATGTCCTTTCCTAAAGTTTAGTCTATCTCCATACCAAATTTCATCAAAATCGGTTCAGTAGTTTAAGCGTGAAAGCGTAACATACATACAGACAGACAGAGTTACTTTCGCATTTATATATTAGTATGGATTATCATTTTTTTATATTTTTTGTAGTTTTGTTTACAAAATATTGAAAATTTATAAAACTACCTCAACCTAAGAAGCTACAATGGTAGGTTTGGGATGGAAATTGTATATAGCAATATTCCTGACTAGTGTACGCAGCACTTGGAATTCCGACAGGAGAGGCCGCCACAATTAATAATAATAAATACATCATTTTAATCAAATACTAATGACGTCAGTTGCTACAACTTTATAATTTTAAATACCATCTGTTTTCCGGTGCTTGGCTACGGTTACGAAATACAACAACCATTTCGAAATTCCGTCATTAAAACTTCTCAAATTCGGATCTTTGGTGCTACCTACGCCTATTGTGGAATCAGCTCCTAGGTATTTACAAAAATAATTTGTATCGAATTCAGGTTTCTTTGCATTCAGGTTTCTCGTTCATCCCGAAGTGGAACTTCTCAATTCCGGTGGTAAAAACCGGCCATAAATCGGGGAGAAACCGGAAAATTTGAACTTTGATATTTTTTGTTATCTCCTTAAATTGTTTTGGGAGGTACTTTTTCGCTATCTCCTTAAGCTTGCCCAAAAAATAACCCCAAAAAGAACCGCTATAAAGCGTTATTTTTGTCGATAACTCGCTTCTAATTGAATTTTCGATTTTTTCCTTTCTTATTATGTACTTAAATAGTAAAAGAAATATGTGTGCCAAATTTCAAGTCTAGAGGATCGGCCATTGTGGAGTTACGTTGGTTATCAGTGAATCAGACCGGACCGTACCCAAGAATTTTTTTCGGGGGAAGGGGNGGGGGGGGGGGGGGGGGGGTCTGAAGGATTGACAGCTAAGTCAATTAGCCAGGACTAACACCTGAAAATAATGATCATGGAAGGTGATGTTGTTGTTATTGTTACTGTCTTCATTATTAGGTACTGTTGATTTTGTTATTGTTGTTGGTGGTGATGATGAGTTACACCTTACATTACATAAGTCATGCATAAAAAAATAATGAAATTTCGGGGAGGGGTCTGGGCCCCCCTAGGTATGGTATAAAATGCAATCCTTTGATTCCTTTACGTTTTATAAGTAAAGATCACTTTAACACTCCATACCACGCGGGGATCAATTTGGCTGCCATTTTTTCATTTTTTTTTTTAATTTGGCCTAACGTCTCCACGGGAACTGGTGTATTCAACGTGTCAATGCCATAGACGCTGGCTAACTGCTGTCATGTTTGATAATAAAGTTGTTAGGGGATCAAAATAAAGGCAATTCCAGAAATGTGTCATCTAGAGATAAACACATCAAATTAACTTCGCATTTCAATTTTAGGACCCATAAATTACACAGAATTTCGTTGTATCATTTTTATATGTATGGCATTGCGTGAATGAATAAAAAAGACAAAATATGGTTCCAGAATGTTTTATTACTAATTTGGTAATACATTTTCAAGTTTTGATTGAATAAATTCATAGAAAACTTAATTATCTCTCAGTGTGTAAAATTTAAATTCAAATTGAGCACAGAATAGGAGGACGGTTACAAAAGTTCGTGGCCTAACCAAGCTGGAGAAGGAAAATAAAAACCTTCTGTGTCTTATTTTTCAACATACTCTCCCTTGACTTCAATACATTATTTACATTTTTTGGATAACATCTTTCTGACCGTCAATAAGTAATTAGTATCCTTACAGTCAAAAGACTTTAAAACAGTCGACCTGATCAGCCTGATTTCTTCATCACTCCAATTATCTTTTCCCATGCAGCTCAGATTAAAAATACAAATAGTCCTAGTGGTCAGGGCTGGACTGTGGGTGAGCTGAACTATCTCAGTGAAGCCAAACTCACGCACAGCAGCATTTACATTGACGGCGGTTTGGGCAGAGGAGTTGACATGAAGGAGTTGAACTCATCGGAAAAATATGCTCGGAATTTGGTTCCGACAAAGATGACTCAAAATATTTGGATATTTTTTTTCCTGAAAATGAAGGGCGCGTATGATGGAAGTGATGAGGTTGTTAAGGTTAGTTGTGGGGGAGGGAACCTATTTTTCTACAACTGAAGGCAATAAATTAAAATTCATTGCCCCCTCTTGAGGGTTTTTTTCATGAAAGTTTCGAGCGAATGGAAGGTAAAACCCCCGTCTCGAATGACCAATACATGTTCAAGAGACGTTAAGCCAAATTAAAAAAAAAAACATATTATTTTACAAACTAAAAAAATACTTTTCTAGCTACGTGGGATTCAATAATTGAATAAAAAATCCGTTGGCCGATCCCACTGCTATGAGCGGCATTTTTTTTGCCAATTAGACCCCAAATGGGACAAATATGTACCTCACACAACATAGCAAATTTCATGAAGATTGGTCTACGCAAAGTGGCAAAAGTGCTGCGTACTGGGAACGCACGTCGCACGAACGGATTTTTTATTCGATTTTTGGATTCCTTGAAACGAAAAAATTTGAGGGGAGGGGAGTGTATTTACTATTGAAAATAATAAACCCAAAAGCATTGTTCGGGGTGCTCTCAGCCTCGTGAGGACAATTGAGTAGCTACTTTAATGTGAGTAGCGACCAGTGGCTGCATTACAAGAGCAAAAAATATGTAGTGCAGTGATGGATTAGTGTAGTGGCCCTTGAATAAACTTAAAATAAAGAGACTGAAGTTAAGCAATGTCCAGCGGGGTTTTACCATGTGGGTGTCCACGTGGGTTTGCGGCTTCGTGATGCTGGTTATTTTTCCGACCTAACCCAGACTGGGTGAGGTCAATGAGGGTGGCTGGTTTGCAAATTTCCAGCGAATGGAGGGTAAAACCCCCGTCTCGAATGACCAACAGATGTTAAAGAGACGTTAAGCAAAAACAAAAAATGAATTGAATAAAAAAAATTAATCTTTATATTACAACAAGAAATAGAATCTTTAGCAGAAATAAAAAGAAATACCTAATCTAATAAGAATCATTCAAATACAATCCTTGGACACTTGTACAATAAGTTACCACTCATCATCTATGACATTAGCATTGGTAATAGTTGACCAGTGGACTCATTTTCCTTATCCTACAAAAAGGAAACTATTGTAATGGACTGAAATTTTCGATGCCGAGTTTTTCAGTGCGAAAATACGTTTTGAGGTCCTCAGAGCCCAAATCTCGAGTTTCAGCCACTGGTCCGTGTGTATGTGTCTGTCTGAGAATTAGATATCTTAAGAACGGTAGGTACTAGAGACTTGAAATTTGATTAAAAGCTGTGCTCTCCTTTTAAGAGGAGACACTAAAACATAGGAAAAAACAACGCAGTTTAGGTGTCTAATCTCTCTCTCTCATTAAAAAGAGGGGAGAAGTCTATCTTGTATTTCTAAGTTATGGAAAATAATAAGTTACCAACATTTTTGTAATGTTATTTTCCCTTGAATTTAAAAAAATGTGTCGAAATATTATTGTGTTAATAAAATCATCATCATAGGTTAACAGCCGTGGGGCTGGTTTGCAACAAATCGCCATGAGTTGTTGATACTTGAGAATCCTTACGGATAATGCAGTAGCTTCCCCTTGCATTCTGCATGATTAATGGAAAAGTTATCGTTTCCGACCCTGCCTTTAGTCGCCTTTTACGATTGGCTTAGACTTGGGTGCCTTGGAAATATTCTTTTTAAGTCCCCCTATCCACAGGTAAATAAAATACATTCACATAGTTAATCAATCTTTAATCACACACAGAGGCAGATCGCAAAAGAGATTAAAAAGTTCAACTTCAGCTTGGAATAACTATGGCATTGTTTTGAGTACAGATTCCAAATAACTCTGAAAAAAAACTTTCATTTCCTTTTCTAAAATGTACTAAAAAAGGGGCAGTTCTAATTAAGATTTCAAAGTTGACCCCACCCTCAAGGACCTCTCTTGAAAGTGGCCCAAGCTTGAAAACCACTAGAAAAAGTTTCTCCTTTGGAATAAAGAAGTACGTGTTTCATCGTTTTTTGAAAATTAAAACCGTTCTCAAGATATTGGTCTTGGATTCTTCTTTTTTTGACACCCAGGATTAGTCACGTTGCTCTAAATATATTGGCAGTGTTATAATACAAGCAGGTTTTCATCAGACTCCATAGAGGCATGGTCTTTATTACTACAGGTTTTCGTCAGATTCCATGGAGACATGTCCTTTCTTTGTGGTTAAAAATGTCTATTTCATTTTACCCCTTTGAATATCATCGCAATATTCCAAGAAAAATACGTCTCCAAAATAAATTTAAAGATTTCTTTAAAAAAAATACATTTTAACCAACTCTGGAATGGCGTATTAGAATTTTGCAATACTTAATTTTAAAATAGGTGCACTCGTCTGCATCGCAAGGTGCCTTCGCAAGGCGCCACTCTCCGGTCTACAAACTATCCTCATGGAAAAAAATCACGCACTCTTTGGACTATTAATTATTTCTAGAAAAAGGATCACGTCCATCCACTGCTACGTGAAAGAGTTATAATAAAACTGACAAACACATTTCGTACTTGAATATTATTATGAAAATTGATGGTGTGGTGGTAAGACGCTTTAACTGGTAAACAATAGGACATGGGTTCAAATCGAGCCTGGAATTTCATCCTCATGAATGTGAGATGTTTACCACTATTTAAGGATATGAAAGGGGTAGGCCTGATCAACATCTAGTCCGGCGTCCTTAACGGAGCATAGTATGCTATCCAACCCTTCCACCACCTTCACTTTCCATGATGAACACGGAAAGTAAATTATGATAAAGGACTTCACAGATATCTAAATCTGTGTTGTTATTCTTGTTGCCGCGATAAACTTTTAAATATCGCGTCGTAACTTGGAAGCTGTAACTCGTACATAATGTGTGTTTGCTCACATTAAACTGTTGCTATCTATTGCCGTAGAGGATGTAATATACAATCTAGATATGCCCTCATTGTGATACAGTCATACAGGGAGAGTGACAAACTCATTCTATGACTAATTGCTTGGAGTGTGAATAGTTGTGTCAGTGAGTGCCCTACTTTCTGCAAGATATAAATCATCAAAAGAAATTCTAAAAACACACTAATCAGTTTTGAAAATCAACTAATTTCGGCCATTTTTCTCTTTCTTCCATGTCTCAATTTTTAATTTCAACTCATCATTGGGTTTGAGCATATCCTCTGAGAGGGGTTGTCTACTGAACGGATCAGTGGAAGAATTCAAAAGATGTCTAATGATAACCGACCTGTCCATTACTACGCCACTGGGTAATATCACAGGATTCTCCATCAACGTATCCATGAGTGGGTCTCTAAACTCGTCAGGTGCATCATTGTAATCGACATCTTTTTTAATGTTTTGAATGGATATTTCGTGAGCTCTTGCTGCTAAAGCCCGAAACTTTTCTAAACTCGAAGCCGAAATAATTGCATTTCGTTCCATACGACTGGCGGCAAAGTCAAATAGTTCCTTTTTGAAAGATCGTTCGTCTTGTGCGATTGCAGAAGCAAACTCTTCACAATCCAAATGAATATAAATATCGGCTAATTGGTTCAAAAGACGACGTGGTTCCCAGCCATACTTTTCTGGGGTTTTTACTTTTAAATTTTTACATTTGGGGCCACATAATTGTTGTAAATTAAAGTTCAACATTGCACTCAATCGGGACACGAGCTCTGGACGTAGAAACGGTTCTTTGTTTGCACTTGTCAGATAGTGGAATGTATCCACTGTTTCACGACCTAAAGTCAAATACGATCGACACTGACGTTCGTCCGCTGCCAGTTGTCTCTCTCGACTCTGTTGTTGCTCAGTCGTCGTGGCCGCCCAGGCTTCTTTGTTGCTCATTGATTCTTGAATTTCGTGAATCCGTTTCAAACTTTCAAGACTTTCATCCAAAAGAAACGTTGTGTCATTCATGAGCATGTTCACGAACTTGACGAACTGCTTACTGTTGGTGCTGGACTCGTCAATGATTTTACGTCGGTGAACAGGATTCTCCCACATCGCTTTGAGGATGAGACTGATGTGATAACGGATAGAAAACTTATCAAAAAATTCGGAGCTCGATCCTGTTGTTTCAACGTCTGTATAGAATTTCATCAGGTAATGTGGTAGAGGATCGCTCGACAGGGGATGTGCCATGACCCGATGGAGTAAGTTACAGACTTGCGGATGAACGTCCGGATGGAGAATGAAAAGAACTTCAATGAGTTTGGCCAGGAGATAGGGATTTTTTATACAATGTGGGGAACATATAGTGACAATGATCCAAGAAATGAATCGGTCTTCGACAACGTCATATATGTTGGGAATATGCTGAAAAGCAAAGAGACAAAAGTCTGCGACATCTTCAATGTACCATTCAGGCAGAGCCGCAAACTGGGGTCGTACTGCGTCCGGTAAGGGTAGTTTGGGAGCCAACACTCGGTTCAATTCTGTTTCACCAGTCATGACGCGTAGTAAATACTCTGCCACTGACATGTAGAATTCAGTGCAACTCTTCATGAACGGATGAGCAAGCAAGCCGACCTCCGCACATTCCTTAAATCGGGACAATTTTCTGATCTCTTGCTTCCATCGTTTGTAGAGGTTTTTGTTTCTGCGGGCGAAATCCGAATCCACAAGTTTCTGAAGTTCCCGTAGAGCTCGAATATGTCTTTGGTATTTTGCCAGGGCGGGGAGTATGGACAGGTGGTGACAGTGCAGTGTAAGAAACCAACAGGTGGTCGTGAACTTGGGATCTTTCCATTCATTATCTTTCAATGTTTCTACCCACTCTTCTGTTTCCTGCGAGGACAATTTCAATCGAGTATCGTTTTTGATACTGATCAATTCCAACTTTTGAGGATGAAATGGGTACATCAGATCGACTTTGGCCAGTTCTATTTTATCGCTCAGCTTTTGCAGGACAGATAGTAAGTTCAACATGAATCCATCGCCAGCTAACTGACTCTCGTCGCTTTGTATTTGTGCTCGTTTCTCATTGTGGCCCACCAAGGATGCTAAGTATACCAACATGTCCTCACGTGTGGCATTATTACGTAACAAGGATAGACAAACTCTGTATAGGAATCCTCTGGTCAGTTGTAATTCATTCTGAAGTGTCGCTTGCACTGATTTGGTGTTGAGATCGTTACTGTTACAAGGAAAGAAATGGTCTGCTACTTTTCTGTCGTCTTCAAAAAACACAGATATAGAAAGGAACTGACCAAGATAAGATGTTGCAGCTATTTCTCTTCCTGGAGCTTTTGTAATTATTTTAGGTTGAAATTGTTTTTGTGAAACTAGAACTTGACAAACTGGCCATAGACTCAGTCCTTGAGGTCCGATGGTTTTCATTTCCAGAAGGTCACACAATGCTTCTAATGGTTTTCTGTAGTTCGAATTGGTAATGGATACACCAGACATGGCATTATACAAGCCTTGCAGTATGGGTGACAACACCTGAGAATGAAAACAAGAAATTTTCATGAAATATGTAAATATGATAAATTTTTTTAGTGGCCTATTACATTCTGTAGTGCCAACACATGCGCTTTAAAATGACATATGTTATGTAGGTAAAAACTCTGCCACTGGTACACGTGGGTTTATTATTTTACTGGCAAAAAAATATCCCCCCCTCCCCAAAGTTCTGGGACATAATTAGACCCTAAATTTGTCATGCATACCAAATTTCAAGTCTCTGACTCTTACCATTCTTTTTTTAGACAGGATTAATGAAAACCGATAAAAACGGTAAAAATCGGCAGCGGTAAATTTGAAGATTACACCCAAAAGTTTCTAAGCCTACTGAGATCCCAAATATGACATACATACCAAATTTTAAGTCTCTAGCCCTTACCATTCTCTTTTTAGAGAGGTTAAGTGAAAACCGCTAAAAAGCGGCAAAAACGGTCAACGGTATTTTTGATTGCACTCAAAATTTTCGTGGCACATTAAGACCCCAAACAGAACCTACATACCTTGAAACGTAAAATATCAAATTTTGAGGGGTGTATTTTTTTTTTCGTGACAATTCTAAAGGTTCATTATTGAAAAAATCAACCAAAAGGTAATTCTCTGCGAAATATCTAGCCAGAGATATCGCTTTAGAATAACAAAAATTTCAAACTATGTAAATTAGAGGGGTAGTATTTTCGGACATGGCTTCTGGAATATTTTAGTCTCAGTACAATAAAGTAATAGGATTGAACTCCATCACACACTACCACAATATACATGGTTTGGAACCCCCAAAAAACCGATTACGAATTAGCCAAGATTAGCCAATATATTATCAAGACGTATTTTGCGGATCGGACAAAAAGAATCTGCCTCTAGGGCGTCTATCTAGGCCTGGTGGTATCTATAATAATAAAACTCAATATAATGATTGATTTATGCGTGTATGTATCACTAATTGTTTAGCCAAAATGATAAGAGATATCGAAAAATTCAAACCATAGGCCGGAACCACAGAAAAATTATCAAGAGTTCAAAAATATAGAACCGCTTACGAGTTATACATATTTTTTGGTGAAATTCAGTAAGTTAAGGCCAGATAGCATAAAATGTGAAACATAATTTATCAACTCAAGGTGAGAAAGTTAAATATGGTTGAAAAAAATAATGGAAATATTAAACTGAACCGTGGCGAAGCACAGGGTACACCTGCTAGTAGGTATATAAAATTACCTCGTGGAAAGTGTCTGGATCTTGGTAGAGTGTACAAATGAATTCATGAAGAAATCCGGGCGGTAAACGTTGTTCTAATAAAGGGTCTACAAGTGGAGATGACATTGGGTCCGTATTGGCTTGAAGCACAAGAATTATGTGGGCAATCAATTGGGATCTGATGTCCAAAATCAATTCTTTGAATAGGGGAGCCATACATTTCTGTAAAAAGGAAAACGGACAACAGAAAATAAGAAGAGTGAACTCTATTATCTTCAGGAAGTTCAGTTACCTTTATATCACTAGACCAAAGAAAGAAAAAACAGATTTACCATTATGTTTTGAGTTAGCGGGCACCTGTTGTTGACTTTTTCGTATCCCATTCGTAAATGAAGAAATTAAAAATAGATGCGAAAATATCAAACCAGGCTTCCGAACCACTACAACAATCTGATGTCAGAATTAAATAACCCCCTCGCTGTCAATAGGAGACTGAAGAGGAGCGATTTATTTCCCTTTGATGTTTAATTTCTCAACACATCAAAATTGTTAGCTATTTTGGGAATTCTGTCGCAGCTTGGGGGCGGGGTTGCCCCCTCCCTGTGGTTACATCCCTGATAAGAGCTTACAATTATTAAAAGGAGTGTAGTCGTTGGGCTGCTTCTTCTTCATGTCTTGTCCACATCATCAAATTTACTTGTTACAAATATTCCTTTTTATTTATATTTTTCTAGATTGTAAATTAAATAATAATAAAAAAAAAAGATTATTTTATTCTATGGAAAATATGAAACAACGAAATCGATCGCGGCAACAAAAAGTTTGGCAACGCCTCTTCTAGAAGGGGAATACGCACCTTTGGATTATTCCGTTCTTCGTCATAGGCTCTGCTATAGCATGTGATTAAAAAATTAAGACAGGCAGAGGAAGAACAACTACCACTGGTAACTTCTACAATCGACTGACTGATCAAATCCTGCAAACAAAAATAATTTTGAAGAACATCAGTGATTTCACTTACTCGTGCAAACCATCACATCGATATACAGTATCTCAGAATGACCGGAAACCCTCTTTACTCTTCGGCGGCTTTCAATTTTTAATGTTTGTAAAACTCTACCGGAAACCCCTTTTACTCTTCGATGGCTTGCAATTTTTAATGTTTGTAAAACTCTACCGGAAACCCCCTTTACTCTTCGACGGCTTGCAATTTTTAATGTTTGCAAAACTCTAGGGATAGGAAAAGGTCGATGGGCTTTTTATTGGAATGAATCCACATGTCTGGAACTGAAAAAAATCTTTAATCGAAGATTTTTCGAACTTTGTCATTTTAGTGCAGGCTCTTTTTTTCGAAATTCTAATTTGACAGATGTACCCAGGCCTTCATGTGAGTTTGTTTCTAAAATTTAATTTGTAATGGGACTATTTACGTGGTTCATAAGAAGAAGAAAAATGTGTTCAAATTTTCAAAATCTGTTTACACAGTCTTGAAAAAAGTAGCACTTTTCATACGTCGAAGCACATTTGAAAAAAAAAAATCACTTTTTAGGGTTTCCCCCATTTTTCTTTTGTTTCCATAGGTATTTGAAATCACCACCATCAGAAACTAGGAGCCCCAGATTTTTCTCAATTCCTATTGAGAAAAAATCATTCTATCGTTTAGAGTCACAAGCCACAAGTTTACCTTACCTGATATGATATTATAATAGATAGTTGTTTCAACTCCGCAATATTACTGGCAGTTTGTGGAAGATAAGTGCATGATTTACTTGCATTAGACTCTGTGTAGGTTGCTTGTAGAATTTTACCAACAGTTGTTTGGATAATTTCTGGAGTGATTTCTATGGACGGTACCTGCACAGAAGATCAATTTATTTTCCGTGTCTAGTGGAAGGGTTGGATAGTATATTATGCTACTCTGAGGACACCGGACTAGATATTTATAATCCCGGACCCTTCCAAGTCCTTAAATATTGGTCGATATCTCAAATTCAAGAGGATGAGATTTCATGGGTTGGCTGTTTACCAATCAGATCATACCACCACTACACTAACAACCCACGGCAGAAGAAGAACATATCGTACAACTATTTCAGATGTTTGTAGTCATTCAACAGTTTATTTGGCAACTTTCAGTCGGAACTAAATTTTGTATTCATTGAAGAGAAAACAATCTAGCAAGAATTTTTTTCAACTATAACAGTCCTTTTTTTCAACTATAAAATCATCAATAGTGGCATCATCGTGTTCAATGGTAGCCAGAAGTTATGAGACA
Source organism: Pachypsylla venusta (assembly GCA_012654025.1). Classification (NCBI taxonomy): domain Eukaryota; kingdom Metazoa; phylum Arthropoda; class Insecta; order Hemiptera; family Aphalaridae; genus Pachypsylla; species Pachypsylla venusta. The sequence goes on from CM022874.1 coordinate 43,896,992, forward strand.
GCAGCTCTAAATAGATCTACTGCTAAATTTTTAATTGTCATCATACATATTGTCTTCGAGGCTGATAATTGACATGGGCCCCCAGAAGTCCCAGAACCATGACAATCTCTGTAATATAATTACGGCAGTAACATACAAGTTTATGATATCACAGAGTTGCGATGAGGGTTGAGAGATTTAAAATATGCACTGGTAGACCGATTGAGAATTTCCCCACCAAGGTACAGGAGTGTTCAGATGCACTCTCTGTTAACACAACACCGGGGCGACTGATTTGGCCTATGGTCAATGCGCTACCATAATAAATTTTAATCTAAATTTTTAAATAACGGGCACAATAAATTGTCAATCATTAATTATTATATTTATTTACTTTAAAAAACACTACCGTTATTTAAAGTTACCAATAGGATGTCTAATATAAATTTGTTAAATAATATATTTATTTAATTAATTAACTATTATTTAATTATCTTCTCAAAACGAGATACTATGTCAAGTAACATAATAATTATTTAAAACACTCAGATTTCACTTGACTTAAACACTTTTTATATGGTCTTTGTAAAATTTGCAAATAAAAAGTGTTTAAGTCGAGTGAAAACTATGTATTTTAAATAATTATTATTTAATTATATTGTAATAGGTCATTGGACAGACCAAGTCTTCTTATTGGACTCAACTGAGTTCAGCACTATACTGTCCTAGACAAGCTGACAGAGGACGCAATGTTCCTTCCACAAATGCTAAGTCAGCACAGCAGTCTAATGACAATGGTTCAGTAAATGAATATCATTACAAGCTGACAGGGGACGCAATGTTCCTCCAACAAATGCTAAGTCACCACAGCAGTCTAATGACAATGGTTCAGGCAATGAATATCATTACCGACAAGCTGACAGGGGACGCAATGTCCCTCCAACAAATGCTAAGTCTGCACAGCAGTCTAATGACAATGGTTCAGGCAATGAATATCATTACCGACAAGCTGACAGGGGACGCAATGTCCCTCCAACAAATGCTAAGTCAGCACAGCAGTCTAATGACAATGGTTCAGGCAATGAATATCAGTACCCGGCAAACCATCTTTCCCTTACTTCGTTCTTTGGACGCCCTCGTTCGAAAGTGGTCTCTTTTCGACTCTCCAAACCATCTTATCCATATGAAAAGGCACGTCGTCAAAACAAATGTAAGGTGGCATTGCCAGTAAAAGAATGAAAGAACAATGTTTCATTCTTTTACTGGCAATGCCACCTTAAATAAAGGTCGCAATTTTCGGTTCCAGTAGACGAGAGCTACATGAAAAAAAAAAAAAAAANAAAAAAAAAAAAAAAAAAAAAAAAAAAAAAAAAAAAAAAAAAAACTGATTCCTCTCAAAATAAAATTGTAATAAGGGGCAATTTTTTGTTCCAAACAAAAAAAATCAACTTTTCTAACCGAATTTGATGAAAATCTTCAAAAGCTACTGCACACTTATTGCTTGGATATATTTATCCAGCCAGAATCAAACAAGGACCACTTTTCCAAAATCTTTCCAAATTTTTACAAAACTTACTTTAACAATTTTAATTTCTCGGGCAGTCTCTCTATCAATGTCCATGGGTTCACCATGATCTTGAGAAGGTTTTTCAGATATTTTAATGACGGGCTTATCAATTTCCATTGAACTTGCGTCAGCTAAATTCACTTTACTTCCAATATTGCTGATGACGTCATCTGAAATAAAAAAAAAGATACACTTTGCGCGCAAGATTTTACCTCTTCCAATTGGCGAATAAAACAGGAGAGTTGATCCAATTTTATCTTACCTCTTCCAATTGGTGAATAAAACAGGAGAGCTGATCCAATTTTATCTTACCTCTTCCAATTGGTGAATTAAACAAGAGAGCTGATCCAATTTTATCTTACCTCTTCCAATTGGTGAATTAAACAAGAGAGCTGATCCTAATCTATCTTACCTCTTCCACTTGGCGAATTAAACAGGAGAGCTGATCCAATTATATCTTGTGTACTGTTTGCTGAATCACTTCTTGGTGTTGTTGCTAGTACACCCAATCTGGCAAGACGTCTTTGTCTAATCTGTAATTTAAGAAGAAGATTATATGAGTAGTTATGAGAACTGTAGACTTCCCTCAGTTCCGCGGAAAATATCTTGTTGTTGTTGCAAAAGTTTTGGACGACAATTACACTATTTTGATAGACCAAAGAGGATGGATCACAGTCCCAAAACTTTATATTAAGATCTATGTTGGTAGAGTCAGCATTAAAAAAATATTTTTATATTGTGATCTACAATTTGGGTAATCTATAGTTTCATATTGTTTGATTGATCCTAGCACTTCTTTTTACCAAGGATATGATTCAATGTCAGATCAAAGTAGTAGCATTTGGAGTAACACAGACAAAATCAGCCGCTTAATAGTCGAAAAAACGATATGAACATCTCACTAATTGAAACACAAATGTATATTATTAACAAATAAATACCTAATTGAGTAAATCGGGGCAAATACAAGGAGTCACCAATGGGATACAAAGACATCATCGTTTCTCATAGTGACCTGATGTATGAGAAGAGCTCTAAAAAAGATTTTGCTTACTGCTAAAGTATTTAATTATCATCGTACATCCAATCCTGGGAACGATAATTGACATGAGCCCCCAGAATCATTTCTAATCACTGCAATTTTTCAAGATCAGGTCTGGTAGACTCAACTCGTAAGTATATCACCCTCAAGTAAAATCTCAAATTCTGAAATATAACTTACTTTCAGCATGGAAGACGCAAGCGTAATTTCTTCTATCATAGTACAGTGGTCTAAAAAATATTTTGGAATCAATATCTGTTCTAAAGTCTCTATAAATACCACTCATTTTTATTTTACTTACCTCGTCTGGTGTAAGTTCACTCATCGTTAAACAAAAGAAATTCTTCCTCTTAATAACTAGAACTTCTGCTTATCTATTTATTGTATACAATGACTGGTTAGAATGTATTTCATTTTAAACTGTTGTGTCCTTCTCAAACAAAATAATGAAAATCATCTGAAAATTGAAATATTAGTTCGAACAATGATAAGTTAAAATTAAATCTGAATTAAATTTTGTTCATTGTGTCTAAAAACAAACATTGTAGAGTTTTTTACCTATCAAAGTTCCTCAAAATGACGTAAGTACATCAGCTGATGTATTCTGAAATCTTGAACAAGTATTGAGTGATATTTATTTTATGTCAATATTGAATCATTACGTTGATAAGGAAATTATGAAATGAACCATGAATTAATTAAATTAAAAATAAGAAATGAAAGAGATAAGTACCTAGTTCATAAATAGTAATGACTAATGGATTAGTTTGAATCAAACTACATACGGAATAACAACCATACAACAGCAAACACTCAAACACAAAGAAAAGGATTTATGATTAATTTTTTTTTAAAATATTTTGTTATTGTTATCTCTAGGGATGTCGATATAAAATAAAATTCGACTATTATGAAGAGAATATCGAATATCGATGTTCGGGTTTCAATATAATCGATATTTTATTTCGATATTATATATATAGAGATCGAGAAAAAAATATTGGTATTTAAACAAAAACCACTGACAAAAACTAAAAAGATACGAGTGCGGCATATGACAGAGAATACTGGACAGAAAAAAAAATCCCTTTTTCCCAAATCCCACCATTTTTAATCCCATGATATCCTTTATATTTCTCTCCTTTTTAATCACTTTCAAAAAGTGTCGTGCTCAAGCAAGATTGTTCATCAAGGCTGTAAAAACGTTTCCTAACCTGTCTAGAGGGGTTAAAATATGTCAATAAAGCTAAAAGTAAACATAAAAAGTTAAAAATAAAACAAAAGAGGCGGCCGGATATTGCAAATTTAAAGCCGCAAATGGGACAATTCCGGCGTGCCCGAAAAGGATCTTCGTTTCTTGTCCAGGCTTCTCTGTCAGGTGCCGATTTCAGAAGATTTTTTTTAACTCGCTTCTCTCTTTTTTATTGGCAGTAATGCGTCCATGTTGGACGGTTGTACATACGCAATAGAGGCATGGCCGTTTAAACGATTCCTCACTTCTCTAATTGGGTTAAAATTGGTATGGTTTGGGTATGACTCCGGGGAGAACCGTAGGGTCCAACAGTTGTGGGATTTTTGGGGATTTTCGCGTGCGGCGTGACACATCGCGGGAAAAATCCCACCAACCAAAATTTTATTTTTTCCACTTCTCTTTTGTTTTGTTTTTAACTTTTTATGTTTACTTGTTAGCTTTATTGACATATTTTAAACCCCCTCGACAGGTTAGGAAACGTTTTTACGGCCATGCCTTTATTGCTTGAGCAAAAAATTTTTTCTTCAAACGGGAAAAATATTTTGAACGTGGGATTTTTCCCTTGTTCGAGGACCCTAGGATTCTCCCCTAAGTCGGACCCGTATGGTTTTAAGTTTAAAGTAATAATTACTAACTTCATTCCAATGGTTACCAAAAAGTCGATGAATGTCTCTAGTCCATACTTCCATACTAATATATAAATGCGTCCATACTAATATATAAATGTGAAAGTAACTCTGTCTGTATGTATGTATTTTACGCTTTCACGCTTAAACTACTGAACCGATTTTGATGAAATTTGGTATGGAGATAGACTAAACTTTAGGAAAGGACATAGGCTACTTTTGGGGTTGAAACTATAAACGGCCATGCCTCTAAGGCGCCAAGCGAAGCGGGCGTATCCTGCTAGTTATCCATACTAATATTATAAATGCGAAAGTAACTCTGTCTGTCTGTCTGTCTGTCTGTATGTATGTAGGTTACGCTTTCACGCTTAAACTACTGAACCGATTTTGATGAAATTTGGTATGGAGATAGACTAAACTTTATGAAAGGACATATGCTACTTTTTATCGCGGAAAAAGGGGTTGAAACTATAAATGGCCATGCCTATAAGGCGCCTAGCGAAGCGGGCGTATCCTGCAAGTTTCTAATAATTAGCTTGGTTTAATTTAAAATTTTAGTACTCACTGATTTATAGAAATAATTTTGTTTATTTGTTTACTTCCCATCCATAAACCACAGATCTATATTTATATTTTTTTATTTTTCATATCACGTTTTTTCTTCTGTTTTTTAAAGAGATTTAAATTGAGAATTAGTTTTCTGAATAATTTCTGGAAGTCCATTTATAATGTCTACTATTCAAACTCCCCTTTCTGTACCTGGGTGCAGGTCTTCTGGTGCCCCCGTTCGAACCAACAATGGTAAGTCATTATTTGGAGGCTACAAGAAAGAGGCTGGGTTTCACTACCAGGTGTGATAAAATTTATGTTAATAATCCACTTTACCAAATTTGGAAGCCGGTTTTCGTCGATTTTTTTCTTTATTCCTTAGTAAAAAATCATATGAAACTCTTAAGTTCATATCTACATCCTTCAAAAGTATCTAGTTTTAATGATTTCTATTCGTCTGTCGGCTGGTCTAAATTATTTCTTATTGAACATAGGTACCATACTAATCTCAAATTAAATATAACTGAATTATTATATGCATGTAGGGGGTGGCATCGAAATTTGGGAAATTATGTTTTAGAAGTCCGAGGTTAAACGTGAAGGTAAATGTAAGATCCTCACTCTCCCCGGCAGAATTTCAGGTTACGCCACTTGGGCATATTAAAATGAATGTCGCCCATGTATTAGAAATAGTAGCTTCACCGAGTTAATTTGATTGACCATCCAATATAATTGGCAGTATGCAAGCTGTAAGAACTTTACGGAATGATTGGCTCACAGGTCTATAGCATTATGATACTCTGCAGAATGCCACTTTCTGATCTTATAATATAGAACATATTCTCATATATGCAAGGAAAATTAAGTACACAGGTTATTCTATGCTTTTCTGTGCCACATTAAAATACCCATCAGTAGTTTTTCTTAGGTAGGTGGTACTTTGGTAAAAAAACTTCCTTAGTAACCATTTAAAATGAATACGGCTAGTAATGTATAAAAATAAACATCCCTTACCAATTTTAAAGTATTTTCATTAAGCTTACCCCCTAAGGTTTGGAATCCTTACTCCTCAGCCTCATGTTTTTTTTCTTGGGGTTGAGTTTTTTTTTTGCTAAGGTTCAACTGCTCAGAGAGTTTGAGCAGTCTTCTTACCAGATAGTTTTGGACGAGTTCCTTCTGAGCTTTAGTGACCCGATGATACTCACTCTCTAATTGAGTAGGGCACTGCAATCGAAGATCACATGAGAAGCCGTGTCTTCTTCCTCCTCACATTGTGTACATAATGGGTTTTCCCCCAAAGATTCCCATAGTGTGTAGGTATTTCTAAGCCCACAATCTTCCGTTATTAGTCCAGTGACCAGTCTCATTTGTTTCCGAACTAACCGAAGGAGATCACTTAGAGATTTTGATGGTTCGGCCCTTACCAATAATGGCACACTCGTACAATACGAAGGGCATAACAACCTCTGATACACAATACAAAATTAATTTATAACATTATGAGGCTGATGAGGGGATTTTGGCTGGCAGATGCTTCCTTATTCATCTTTTCTGTGCCACATTAAAATACTCATCAGTAGTTTTTCTTAGGTAGGTGGTACTTTGGTAAAAAACTAGTGAGTATTTTCTTAAATTATTTTTTCTTTTCAGTTATGGCGGCCAGTGCTATTGCAAATATTGTCAAAAGTTCTTTAGGGCCAGTTGGTTTAGATAAAATGTTGGTTGATGATATCGGGGTGAGTTTAAAAAAATATATTTGGAGGTATAAGCAGTGGTGTAATGATGAGAATGAAGCCCCAGATATTTTTTACCTGAAAATCTACTTACTTGTACGATTTACAAACAAACATTATCAAACGAATAAAGTTATAGTAAGATACATTTCCAAAAAAAGAATGAAAACAAATATTTTTCTAATTTTTAAATGATTGTTTAATTCGTTCGGCTAAAATCTTAATTAAATTCTTGCTATCCTTTGAAAAATATCTTATTTTTTTAAAAAAGTGTAAATGAAAATATAGGTTTTGGGGGTCACCCCCAATGTCACGGGGCCCCGGACAACATGTCTGTCCAGTCCGTCGCTAGTTATGACACTGGGTAAATCTAATTCCAAACCGTTTCTTTTTAATAGGTTGATTTTTTGTTAACTAAAAGTATATCAATTTAGATAGATTTGATATACTTTTTATTATTATTATTATTTCTTTTGGTTGAAAAACCATAATTATATGAGACTTCCAATATTCAGATTCGTTTAAATTGAAATGACTTTCGTGATATAATAATTTTCTCGCGATGCAAAATAAAACTTCTTAGCGAATAATAATAACAATGGACAAAAAATACAACGAACGAACGACGAACTCCTAACTATGATTTGTTCTCCTAACTATGATTTTGACACTCCTGGTACTATCTCTTCATGTAATATTTCCCAGTCCAACATTTTGAACAATTTGAATTCACTGAGTATTCACAAAGGGTCCGGCCCCGACGGGATTCCCCCNTACGCAGGAGGATGTATGACATTATATTTCTTTTCAAAATCTTGCATTCTAAGTTGGACTCCCCTCGGTTGTTGGAGGCTGTCAACATCAATGTTCCGGCATATCGTAACACCCTTCCCTTTCGTCCACCCTTTGTGAGAGCTACATTCCTCCAAAACTCCACAATGATTCGCTTTCAGAGGACCGCGAACCAAATGTCGGACAGTTGGGATCTTTTTTCGATCTCTGAGAACGACATCAAGAACCTGTTCCTTTCTTTTCTATCCTGATCCTATTTTTTATATAAAAGAAAATTATTACTTAGGTATATTTTTTTATTATTATTATTAATAGTTAAGAAAAAATATATTTTTAAGTTAGTTAGGGAATTAATATAACAAAATTGTAATTTTTATAGACAGTAAAGGGTCCGCCCGTCGATGTAATAAATAAAGAAATAAATAAAGAACGAATTGTATTCTTGTTAACGTAAGAACGTTGTGACACGTTGTCGCAGTGTTGGAAAGAATGAATGATCATGCAATAAAAATCCGTCATTACTGTGGGCTCGAACCACCGACCCTTGGAACGAAATCAACTTTTTTCTGGCTTAACACCCATTTGATCTATTAGTAATTCGATACGGGGGATTTTCCTTCCATTCACTGAAAACTTACAAACCAGCTACCCACGTTGACCGCACTGTACTGATTTTATAATTTATAGAAAATGAATTTACAAGAGTGTTGTTTGCGCTGAGCGTATACACTACACTCACCGCGCCAGGGTGGGGCCGAAAAAATGACAGCATCAGGAAAATGCAAACCTATGTGGACATACACTTTGTATAAACTTGCTTAACTTCAGTGATCTAAATGGGAACTGGTGTATTAAATGTGCCTTAGATGCTGGCAAAACCAACTAAATATATTAATAATACGAATAACTATTTTATATTCTGATGCCAGGTTATGCTATGGATGGGGGGACATTAGTAAATTTTCGACGAAAAAAACAACAACTTTTTTTACTAAGTATTCTTTAAAAATAAATGAGAGAAAAATATAAGTTGAATTTTAAAAATGGTTTGCTGTACTGAAAATTTCTTTTAGGAAATAATAACCTTGGATCCTCACATCCTTGGATCAAGCATTCAGTTTTGGAGCCACTCTATACCAAAGAAAAAAGGTTGCCATTTATCTCGTAACCTATTGAATTGTTTCCGAAGTGGGTCCCGAAAAGATAAACTTTGTTTTCTTTCAAAACAATCCCGTTATTTATGACGAGGATTCACTTCCGACTCGAGTTTCGTTTACTTCCTAGACATTTTCAAGGAAACTGACTGGTTGTTGTTGTTGTTGTTAACGCGTACAGAAGAACATTTTGCGGCAGTACTCAACAACAAACCCGAGACGTCAAACTACCTCAAACATATTTTTACACCGACCATGATCTGAGAAAAACTGAAGTGTCTCTACTCCACCGAGGTAATCGTCAAACAGAAATCCTACTCTATGAACAAATCTACATCCACTGGTCCATGAGTAAAGGTAAATGCCTTAACGCGATTGTCGAAATTGTTCCAAACTTTGTGTATGAGAGAAATCAGCTGAATGATCAGGTGGGTCCAGAGTTACCAACGGACACCCAACAACAACAACAGCACCAGCCAGTCAGTTTCCTTGGAAAATGTCTACGAAGTAGACGAAACTCGAGTCGGGAAGTGAAAAGAAAGTGAATCCTAATAATAAATAACGGTAGTGTTTTTAAAGTTACCAATAGGATGTCTATTATAAATTTGTTAAATAATAATGACCTTTTTTCTTTTACAGGATGTGACTGTTACAAATGATGGGGCCACAATCTTACGTCTTTTAGAAGTAGAACATCCAGCTGCACGTATCCTCGTAGAACTGGCCCAACTTCAAGACGAAGAAGTTGGCGATGGCACCACTTCAGTTGTAATTGTTGCAGCGGAACTACTTAAAAATGCTGACGAACTTGTCAAACAGAAAATCCATCCAACTTCTGTTATTAGTGGTTACAGATTGGCATGCAAAGAGGCATGTAAATATATTCAACAACACCTTACAATCGGTGTCGATGAGTTAGGCAAAGAATGTTTAATCAATGTAGCTAAAACATCAATGTCAAGTAAACTTATTGGTCCAGATGATACGTTCTTTGCCACAATGGTAGTCGATGCAGCACAAGCTATTAAGATTACAGAAAAGTCAACAGGCAATGTATCTTATCCAATTAAAGCTATTAATTTATTAAAAGCTCACGGTAAAAGTGCCAGAGAAAGTATACTCGTACAAGGTTATGCACTTAATTGTACAGTTGCTTCTCAAGCTATGAAGAAGAAAATTACCAATGCTAAAATAGCATGTCTTGACTTTTCTCTTCAAAAAGCTAAAATGAAGTTGGGCGTTGAAGTACTTGTGAATGATCCAGAAAAATTAGATGGAATTAGAGCGCGTGAAAGTGATATCACTAAGGAGAGAATTCAGAAGATCCTTGCTACGGGCGCTAACGTCATTCTTGTTTCTGGTGGTATTGATGATCTCTGCTTGAAATATTTTGTTGAAGCCAACGCCATGGCTGTCAGACGTGTCAAGAAGCAAGATCTTAAAAGAATTGCAAAAGCTACGGGAGCTTCGTTCGTTACGTCATTGTCGAATTTGGAAGGAGATGAAAGTTTTGAAGCTAGTTTTCTAGGAGAGGCAGCCGAAGTCGTTCAAACCCAGATATGTGATGACGAGTTGATTTTGATTAATGGACCAAAAGCTAGAACAGCTGCATCTATTATCTTAAGAGGTCCTAATGATTTCTATTGTGACGAAATGGAACGGTCAATTCATGATGCTTTGTGTGTGGTCAAACGAGTGTTGGAATCCAAAAGTGTAGTGGCCGGTGGAGGGGCCGTGGAAGCTGCCTTGTCAATATATCTAGAAAATTTTGCAACTACTCTGGTAAGTTTTCACCAAAAATATCTTTCTACAGCGTGTCCCAGAATGACTAGTCACCCCCCCTTTAATTTTTGAGTGGCTTGATTTTTTTCGAATATTGTGAAGCTGTGGGGATAGGAAAGGGGCCATTGGCCAATCGAATGGTTATGATGAGATCCAGGTTCGAACTCCGGAAGTGTTTTTTTTTTTTTTTTTTTGACAAATATTGTCGATATTTCGAGAAATTTAAATGGCATGGTACACTTATTTATTATTCATATATAAGTGAAAATAAAATAAGGATAAACATTCCTTTTTAGTCATTATTTCCTTTTAATGAAACGGAGAGTTGGTCTTTATTTTCTTTGGACTTTCATTTAAATAAAAGATATGTGTACCTTAAGTGTGAAAAATATAGCTAAAAAGTCACTTCTGGGGTTCGAATCTGGATCCCACCATAACCCTATCCTATCCCTAGAGCTTTACAGAATCTGAAACTTCCAAAACGTTCAAAAGAAGGGGCGGAGGGGGGGATGGTGTGATTATAACTGTTTTTTATTTATTTATAACAACTTCAGTGGTTCAGTTGGTTGGGGTGGTGGTTTTGTAATTAGGAGGCTTTTCGTTCGAATCTAGAAAGTACCAGTGTATCTTTGTCACACTGTTTTTACCAATTCTACAAGGGACAGGTCATTAAAATTTTGAACATTAGTATAGTACGGAATGTAGTTAGGGGTAAACTCCAAAAGTTAATGTTATTCCAGACGAGATAGTTAATTTCAAAGTTGCCACTTTTGGATACTGACTGACTGATTCACTCATTATCAAAAGTTTTAGGCACTTCCTGTATATCTACAGCTCTGAATTTTTTTATGAAGTTTGCAATAATATCCAAGTAAAGGGAAAATACGAAAGTTTGAACTTTTTAACTCTAAGTGCTCCCAAACGGTTCCGCTTTAGGGAAGACAATACAACATATTGTAATGTAGTTTTGACTGATAAATCATTGAAATCTTGCATAAGGGTAAGGGTAGATAGTTACAGGCAGTTATAGGGAAAATATTTATATTCCAACTCTTTCAATACCGGTGCTCCAAAACGGTCCCGCTTTAGGGAAAACTAGTTTAAACTGCTGAGACGCTGAAATCTTCCACGAAGAAGATATTTACATGCAATTAAATGGAAAAATATTTATACACGTACCTACATTGCGTGATCCTACACAACACGCGATGAACAATCCTTAGTCACCCAGCAACTCACCCTCCATCCTTCGACTCGACTGATGATGAATCGAATGATTCGAAACTAGTTTCTTTTTAAATAATTTATAAAAAGTGATTTTGATAAGTGTTTTGTTTTGATTTGATTTATTTTAAAAGTAAATATTTTTTAATTCTTATAATTAACATGTTATTCCAAGATTTAAAAATGTTCAAACTCTTTTACTACTAGTGCTCCAAAATGGTTCCGCTTTAGGGAAGAAATTGTACGAATGCTAGTTTCAACTTCTAGCACTATATTGAAGCTAGGATTAGTTCTCATAAGCTTAGAATAAGACCAATAGTGAAAAATTATATTAATTAATCATAAAAATTATATTATTAATTAAATATGTATATAAATCAGAAATGTGTGTGTACCTATGTGGTAGGGGTTGTCTGTTACAATACCACAGACCAAACGGTAGCAGATAGCGAAAAATTGATGGGAATGGACCTCCCAAAATCATGGTCTACGACCACGACCCCAGGAAAATTATCAGGTTCGGGAGCTGACTAGGCATATCTTACCTCATAAGGTATAAAATTTTTGCCCCGCGGGCTGGAAGTGCATCGGTGGGGTAATGTCAAAACCCGCTTTCTTAGTTGCCAGACCGGGGGCGTTTAGAAGCTACGGACCCGCCAAAAATCGAAATTGGGCCAAAAATTACCTCATAAGGTACACGAAAAAAACAAATTCCGAAATGATCCTCAGAGTGTCCTGAACAAGAAATCATGTCGTAAGAAAGGGTTTCTGGGGGCTTTCGACAACTAAGAAGCCTTTTTTCAAAAAGGACCAAATATTACCTCATAAGGTACACGAAAAATTCCAACGCCATAATGAGTGCACTGACCTCCTGAGTTCAAAAATGTGTCGCAAGAAATCATACCCGGGGGCTTTCGGTCACTAAGAAGATGCCCAAATTTCAAAATTCGGCCAAAATTTACCTCATAAGTTACACGAGAAAAACAAATTCCAAAATGATCCTCAGAGTGTCCTAAACAAGAAATCATATCGTAAGAAAAGGTTTCTGGGGGCTTTCGATCACTAAGAAGCCTTTTTTTGAAAAAAGGGCC
>CM022874.1:43925482-43968718 GCA_012654025.1 Pachypsylla venusta
CCCCCCCCCCCCCCTAATAGTTCTGGGGCATAATAAGACCCTAAATTTGACAAACATACCAAATTTCAAGTCTCTGACTCTTACCATTCACTTTTTAGACAGAATTAATGAAAATAGCTAAAAAGTGGTAAACACTGTCAGCGGTATATTTGATAGCGCCCAAAAGCTTACTGAGACCCCAAATATGACATACATAACAAATTTCAACGTCTCTAGATGATGGGCTCCTACGCGCAAAATCTATTTCATCTTTACTTCAAATTGCTTTCCATTTCAGCTCTACATACCCAAACAGGTGGATAGACATAAGACTTCATTTTGTGAAGAAAAAAAAAATATTTCATTGTTTATGTTCTATTAAATGAGAGAAAAAAATCAAAATTCATTGAGTTGAATTCGAGAAAATCGACTTCACTATTTCAAATGTCTACAATTTTGTTATTTTGATGATCCCAAATGGGAAAACGGTTTTGTAGTCCTTATTCTAAGATCTTCAAATCATTTTAGTTTATCCAAGACAGAGCAGTAATAAGGCAGGTATGACTGATTCAAAGAGAACACAAAACACTCCTGTAACTTTGTAAGAAAAGCTCAAATCAAAAATCGCCATTCTATAACACCTTTGGTTCCAACAACCTGTTACCCCCTGTATCTGATATCCATGGCCACCAAGGTGCAAAAATACACATCAGCCGCACAAAGGTTTAATATTGTAAACTTCTCTTAGTTTGAATATCATCTAATATCTGTCTCAATTCTTCCTCTTCAAATCTACATTCTAAACTAGGTATTAATGATTTTGCTTCCTCAGGTGTTTCAGGACAAAGATTTGCAATAGCTGCTAATTCAAATTTGTGTAATTTCTTCTGAGTCAATAAGTTTCGTACGGATGTAATAGTTTCACGATTTTTAAATTTTCGAAATCTTGCTGTGTATATAGATGTCTTATTAAACACATCGGAAAATTCTTGCTCTTCTTCAGCATTTTCATTTTGAGTTTGTCGATGATTTAATAACATGTGGACTTCAGATATCAATAAGGTTTCAGCATTTTCAAATTCTTTTGGAAATTGTAAATCACCCGCGTCTTCTTCAACAACTTGGTCTAATACATTACTCATGTTGATATATGAATGTGTAACAAGGAAACTGAAAGAAAGAAAAATATTTGATAGAAATCAGACACGGTACACGTGAACGAGAAATTAAGAGTGATCGATTCATCCGAGTTGGGCGCACTGGGAGTAGTATTAGTATTACTACTCGGTCTCACCGTATGTCTTTTTTCTCTCTCATTAAGGGCCGATTTCTAAACTGGAATCAACTCTTCTGTTTACACACCAGTGGTTTTGTCCCTTCTCGAAAGCAAAAATTAAAAAATGAACTAGCGTTTATGGATTAATCTAAAAGCTAGACTAATCCACTAATTATGACTCCTGATGGTCATAAATTATTGCCCACCTCTCTATTCATACTGGTCGAATTGAGTGGGGTCTAAAGTTTAATGAACCAATAGTACTGACCGGGCTAAATATGCAATATATTTTTGAAAACCGTATTCAGCAGCTTCAAAAAAAAAGTGAATCATGTTAGCAAAAGACAGAAAGAAACTTACCAAAGTTAAAAACACTCAGACATTGATTTAATTTTGGATATTCATATGGAAATCAGGTAGATTAAATCAACCTTTTAATTTTTATTTATATTTTGCAAGAATATGATTATAGGTAATAATCGATAACGACAAGTTCGAGATTATTCGAGAACTCGGGATTTAGGTATGTTTGTGATTTTTTTTTTCTTATCAAATAAAATTTTGATTACATATAGGTAGCAAGAGCATAACGAACAACAGCAAAAAAAGCACAGAGAAAAATAATTGGGAGATCCAGATGCTCGAAAAAGGATCAGAAGAAAATCTCATATTATTTCCCTCTAATATTTCAATAACATGTTTGTTAATTACCTATATGAGTGTTAAAAATAATTATTTTTAAAATTAAATTAAAACAAAACACTTACCAGAAACACTAATTTTCTCTAATATTTATTTTAACACATCCAAAAAGATAATAACCAGAGATGTTAGGAAACGTTTTGATTGGCCATGTCTCGATGATGAAATAATAGTGGCTGTCCGATTTTGGTGAATAAATTAAAAATTTGGCCGTAACTCAAAAACAGTTTGACATATTTTAGTTCAGATAATTTTCCTGGGGTCGTAGACCATGATTTTGGAGCAGTCCATTCCCAACAATTTTTCGCTATCTGTTAGTAAAAAAACTCAAAATTTCTACATAGGTCAAAATTGGATCCCATAGTAAACTTGTCCTCATTTGGGCCTTGTGCTGCGTCCTATTGATGGGTCCTACACCGGGGAGACGTATTGAGGCAACTGTTAAAAAAAACCTTTTTTAAAGTCGCTTTTTTATTGGCCGCCCATGGGCTCATGTTAGACGGTCACAAAAATAGAGGGATGGCCGTAAAAACGTTTTCTAACATGCCTAATTGGGTTAAAATTGGTTACAAAAATTTTGAATTGCGTCAACACATCTCCTTACATCAATTATATTCTCACATAGAGAGTTATCCATTTACCGAATTAACTAATCATAACGTTTTGTTATGATATTTTTACAAAACTTTTCCGTCAAATCCTTGTTTATATTTTATCCATAGATATAGAAGATAAAAGATTTTATACTCTGGTGTTAGTTGTGAAGCACCTCTCCCAAACGCGTTACCATAGCAACGCAATCAAAATGGTGGCAAAACAAAGAAAAATTTCTCATTGAAGTTTATGGAAAAATTAAAAATTGTTTCAAATTTTTATTTTATTTTTTATTATTAATGAATATATCTGCTAATTGTTATAAACTGATGATTATTAAAGTGTTTTAACGTGATTTTAAAGTGTTCAAAGTAATTTTTAAAGTGGTGCTAACAAGCTTTATAGTGCATCATGGTATAGTCCTGTTGTGCTTACAGACGTACTAACAGATTTGTAAAGGGCTCCTAAACTTTTATCAAAATCTTAGGTATTTTTCCTCAACCTATGATTCCTTTTAAATTTCCTAGAATATTATTCTACCTGCATCTAGATCACGATAGTTCGTATTCATATCAGAGGAACTGTAAGTACGTGACTGAAACGAAAAACCGGGACTTTACTGTCACTAAAACGATATCGAGTTAGTTTAGTGCAGATTGTATTAAAAGAACATTAAAATTGGTATTTCATACAATCTACAATGTCATACAATTATCAGATTTCCATATTTCCAACCTGTAACAAAGCAGCTCAGTATAGTCACTGCCTTCGCTATGTACATTAGAATTGCATTGAATTTAAAGCTAACTAACTGATCTAACTAATACCTGGATTACACTAATAAAATTATACAATCAACGCTCATGCCATGTTGAGTACACCCGTTCTCGTCTGATCACTGAAGTTAAGCAACGGAGGGTGTGGTCATTGCTCCGATAAGTGACCGCGCGTTCAAACCACAGCATCTTGGACTGATTATTTAGTGTTGGTTTCGGCTTGCACTCGGCCACGTTGAGGTCCAAATGAATAGCTGTGATTAGCAGCACATTTACAAGATATACGTTTTTTTTTCTTCGTGAAATGTTTCTCTCTCCTTATGTAGTTAAACATTGGAGCGGTTTTTTTCTTAAGCTACCTAGGTTGATTTTTTTTCGCCTAAACCCGCAGCGCCCCCCTGGACGTGGCGTTCCGGTCGCCCACCCCAGCAGGCAGTCCTGTGTATAGACATGCTAGTCAAAAGTGTTTTCTTTATAAGGGCTAGTTAGATGGACGTATTTTAAACAAGGGTGTTCTCAATCTCCAGATTTGAAAAGAAAAAGATGGGAGGAAGCCTGGTCTGGAAGTTTTGAGAACGAACTTTATTTACTTAAGATAAAGTTCACCCCGAAAGCTAATCAAACGGGACGGAGGAACTCGAGCAACAAATCGTTGATTTCCCCTTAATTTTTTTTTTTTTTTTTTTAAACTGATTACTCGTGAGAAATGCAAATTACAAACGAGAACTAAATGTAAATATAGTAAAAAAGGCTGATTAGATAATGATCCATATTTGGAAAACCAATTGCGTTAGAGAGAAATGATCTCAAGGTAGCTATCAAAAAACATGTATTTAAAAAAAAATATTCTCATGGCTTTTTCGAAAAAAAATTGTCGTTCCCCCAAAAAATGCGCTAGAAAATGAAGATATTTGCATTTTGTCTTATGGGACTACTAAAGTCTTGCCACCAATAGGCGAAGCAATGTCACGTGACTCCTCCTTCACTTTCATAACATACACACAATATGCAGTACGAAATCTAATTTCTATATCTATGATTTTATCTTCAAGTCAGTGTTGTCATGTCAAAAAAATTAACTACAAAAAAGTACTAAACAGTAAACATTACGGTGAAAATTACCGGACGTGAAAACAGGATGTTATGATTAGGTTTTTTAACCTTTTTTAGTGTCACTTGTTGGTCATCTAATTTTGGGAAGAAAAAAAATAGGTACAACTTTCATAGTTAATAGAAATGTTCTTTGGTTATCTACCTAAATGTAAATTGTATATAGGTGCTATTCTCAATCCATAAAAAGAAGTTAGGGAAGAAAGCAAAATATCTATTACAAATTTACAAATTAAAACCAAAATCTTATCTAGTAGGATATTCTTATATGGTTCGGTCAAAAACAACACCTTTACTATAGATACTGTAAGTACCTATAACTTTCTATTTTCTTCAAACTCAAATGTTTCATTTTTAAAACACTAACACAAAACTCTTTTCCCATTTTGTAAAGTTTTACCTCGAAGCATTTGATTATGCATTTTTTTCTAAATTTATATGTGAAGAAATATAAAAATGTGCCAAGGGCTTTGATTTTCGAGGAAAATAAAAATTAAAACCAAGTTGGTCAACAGTGTACGGTAGTAGGTAACTATTGTTACCGTACGGGCACATTGAAATACGGTATAAATACCGTAATTACGGTACACCTGGTAACACTGCTTCAAGTTTCTATTTTGATTTTGTTTTTTTGATAATTTGATACCTTTTAAGGAAATGGGGGATCAAGGTAGAAGAAGACTGGAAGAGTTTAAAAGTTAATCTATTTCAGCAATCGTAAGTAGAACAAATTTGATCAAAGTTATTTGCGGTAAACTTTCTTACCTCCAAATGAAATTGTGACACTTCTATTCCTGATTTGATAAAATTAGAATGTAAGTTGTACTTCATCTTTCAGCTGTGTTTCGTATATTCCATTATCATTAGAATTATTGATAAGATAGTGCTGATTATCCCAGGTGTTTTTTTATTCAACAAAATACTAGTTATTTTAGTTTAGTATTCGTCCCACATATCTAAATTCTAAATTAGAAAAAAATCATTGGGCACACCTTCTATTTAAAATACACATCAGAAAAAAATTGTGCTTCCAGTTTTGATAAAACTTCAAGAGACCTTGCCTGTTAGCAATTTCGTAAAACTTATAATTTAATTGTGTGAGTCCAATAAAAGTGAGATTTTTATTGAACGCATGATCCGATTTTTTTGATATTGATCGTGTCTAGAATCTAGGAAGTAGGTATTCAACGAGCTTCTTTTCTCAGTTGTTAGGAGTGACGGATTCGTCAACAGGAGGCTGTTGGTTCGAGTCCAAGCGAAGTTTTTTTAAAAATAACTGGGGAAGTACATTGTGACAAGGCAAAAGCTTTAAATTACTTTTAAGCTGATCAATGTGTAGTTCTTCTTGAAAAGTTTGGTACTAGTATAGATTTAATCGTACTCTATAAACGTACCTGAGAAATCGGATATAGAGTTTGAATTTAAAATTATTTTTATAATTTTATTCTCATTTTACTAGCATTGGGCACCAAATACCTACCAAAATAAAGTTCATTCAATAAAGTATATCTTTTCCATTTTAGCAGTCTGACCTGACCTGGAAGGTGGCCTATCGCAGAGAGTTTCTCTTTTTATTTCTTATGGGAAAGTATGTACATATTGATTTGTGTAGTTTAATTTATTGAGATGTCCTTTTTAATTTCTCATGGGAAAGTATGTACCTATTGATTTGTGTAATTTAATTTATTGAGATGACTTCTAAGGTATTGACAATCCTGCAAAATCGAACCCGATTACACCCACACGTAGTTACCAAAGTTGAATTTTCCGTAGCGAAGTAGCGACAAACTGTTAGTTGATTTATAATACAGATGGTAACAAGATTCGGTGTTAATCTCAAAATTCCATCTAAATAGAAAATATTCAATTAATTATTATTAAAATGTGGTTAAGAGAAAGTCATAGATTTTTTTATAGTAAACCACAAAGTTTGTGATTGACTTTTTTTTATGATTATAAAAATGTGTTGTCGGTTTGATTTATGAAAAAATTAGCTGATTAGTTTTTGGACCACCTGGGGAAAAATGGCATTAATCCAGGACTGAGGTTCAAACAGTTTGCATATATTTATGGTTAGTTGATAGAAGTTTTTCCAGCGAATAGGCTGGAAAAACTTCTATCAACTAACAATATATAAATCATATAATAATAATAATACTGCTTATTTATACTGCTCGAATGAGACTAACGAGTCCCTTTACCCCAGCAGTAAGCTTGTACTATTATTGTGGTCAAATTCTCAATTAATTGAGAGGATAAAATCCTACCGTGGCTGGGTTTCGAACCCGCGACCTCCTGATTACCAGGCGAGCGCTTGACCACTGAGCTACATATATGATGACGATGTTGAACGAAACAGTTATTTTCTGTAAAGAGCCTTGGGTTCGCTACAGCTGCCTTGCTGTGCCACTCAGGAATTCTTTCCAAGTTCTATATTTAGGCGAGGTTAATGCCCAAGACATTTTCTATTTTTTATTTTGATGTGGTCAAATATTCAAATTAATGAAGAAAACATCCTGCCTTTGTTGGGGATCGCTTTCCTGCTTACGAAGCGAGTCTTGTAATGCTGTAATATCCAAATCTTTTATATATTTTCAGATTCCACACCCACCGTGGAGCAATAAACTCGAATTGATTTTAAAATTCAAATGCCAGGGTGAGTAAAGTTGACTTTCAATATAAAATTTAGGATGCTTTTACACGAAGCTACTATAATTTACTAAAATAACTTCTAATTCTAAATTGAATTTTCTTAATATCAAAAGAACTAAGAGCAAAAATGAAAAATTTAGAATATTATCTGGCACACATACCAGTAGTGAGGATGCTTCTACACGAAGCTACACTAATATAATTCACTAAAATTACTTCTAATTCTAAATTTAATTTTCTTAATATCAAAAGAACTAAGCGCAAAAATGCAAAATGTCGAATTTTACCTGTCGTGTGACATACCAGTAGTACTATCTATGAGTGCCTGTTTGAAGTGGAATATATTAAAATGACACTATAAGTAGAACAAAAGGTGAGGAAATTTGATTGGTTTACGATAATCACTAAACTTAATGCTTGGTTAATGGATCATTTCTCTCATACACGCAAAATCTGCGAATTGATCAGTTGACGACGGATGAAATAAATCGGGTCTAGATCTCAGTCAACGTAGAAGAAATCTCTTAAGTAGAGAGTTTGGTATAAGGATATTTGTGTGCTCAACTCCTCTTTGGTGTTGTAAAAACCCTTCCACCTAAGCATCCACTTAGCTTTTTCTTCTGGAGAATAAGCTTTTCAGATTTCGAGAACAGGTAATGACAATTTTTTTTCTCTAATATTTTTAAAATTGTGTTTTTTTTTAATTAATTTTTCAAAAGTTAACGTCATTATTGTTATGTTCACTTACTTCTCGCTTTTGCGGTATTCACCCTATTACCGGTCTATGATAAGGTAATAGGGTTGGTTTGCTTCAATCACGCTTCATGATATGTGACGCCAAAAGTATTTTGCTTAAATCTTTACTTTGCGTGATATGTTGCCAGAGGCCTTGGTGGTCTCCAGATATTTCTGAACAGAAACACTTCCAGAAATAGGGAACCTCTGCCAGGCAAGGTGGATTACCTCAAGCCGAGCGAGTGGTTTATTGTCTTTTGCTTGACAAGTCCGGTCCATTTCCTGTTTAACGTCCTCCGGCGAGACGATTTTTATTATTATTTATTATCTCTAAGAAGTGATATCTAAGAATTACTAAAATGTTAGGATTCTAAAATAAAGTATGCAAAAATTGGTTGTAGTGGTTTATTAAGAGATTCATTTTGGTTTATTTAGCGTATGGCTTTTTACCATACATTAAGGAGCGCAAAAAATATTGAAAATTATAATTTGAAATAACGCTGGTGTGAACTGAACCAAGAGATTAAGGGGCGATTTTTATTTGTCAACAAAGAGAGAAAACCGAAAACCAATAAACTCCTTTCCCCGATTTACTGGGATTGTTTTTTCGTTGTGTGTATGTATGTGTTTTGATCTTGCCTTACTTCCGATTGTTTAAAGTTTGGTAAAAAAAACAACCCCTAATGATTGTCTGATCGCCTGATGAGTTTACTCAGTGTACACCACGTGGAGGATGTTTTCATCGAACATTGACAACAATATTTTGCTTTGGCATTGATTGTTTTTCATTTTGACCACGTGAAGACATTGATTGCTGTTTTTAATGATTGGAGATGGTGAACTTCAAGTTGTTTTGGGATGTAGACCTATCCATCGCATTTATTGCCATTTTCCAAATTATGTCACATATTTTTTTTTGCTTTGAAATCTTGCACGCATGACAATTGTCCTGTCTATCAAAGATCATTTTGAATTCATATAATTATTATTTGTTCATGTACAAAAACCGATGGTTGTTAACACATTACAATACCTGAAAAAAAAAAAAAAAAAATAGAGTATGAACTACAAAAAAGTAAATAAAGAAATAAATAGGTACTTATGTATATTCTTAACTAATAATAAAAATGGACCGTAAAATAAGTCAGATTTTACGGTCTATGCAATAAGATGCTGATTCCAGAAGATTGATTTTCAGACGAATTTTAAATTATCTAAGATTTACCTCCCTAAAGGCTTCGTTTGTATATTTTTTTAATTCGGATACCTCAGTTCAAAAAGTATCTCCCAAATAGTGGGAGTGACGATAAGAACAACGAATGACCATTTCTAGAGTTGTATTGATGTTGGATAGTCAGCAGGTGTGTTTGGTATTTATGTATTCCTACACCAGTTGTCCGTAAAAGGTTAGAATTCTATTTTCTGTCAGTAGTTTGAGGCATGATACAATGCCATTAAGATCATAAACAGCACGAATTACATACGGTACATTCGTTTGTTTCCTAGGAGAACCATATAACTGAGGTTTTCAACGGAGCAGACAGACCCCTTCTGTTTTATTTTAAACATTTTTTCTTCTAGGCAGGTCAACGTCCCTATAAAAGTAAAGACTTTCTAACTAATTACTATTGATAATATCATCAGGATTTGAGAGCTGCTGGTTTGTACTGAATTCCAAATCATATCCGGTGATGGGTGATGGAGTTAGTCAAATATTGATTGAACCAGGGATGGTCTTCTGAGTCCTAGGCGTTTCCTATGAAAACATTTCATGCGCAACCACCCAGCAGGGTTCTTTTCGTTTATTTTCAATTGTGAACTTTTGGATTCGATAACTGAAAAATAACCACCCTCAAAACTTGATTTTTTAATGTACTCAGAATTCTAAAATGAAATGAAATAATTTGTTCGCCCGCCGCGCCTTCTCCTTACACCATCCAGTGTGAAAGGTACTTTAGCCACTTAGCGTTGACCGATTTTCCTGAAATTTCGTATATAGGTCCTCTTGGCGGTCTCGCGGCGTCCTGTTAGTGTAGGATCTGTTCTAGGGAGTCTGAAAAATCATAAACCCCTTTACCAAGATTGCAGGGCTTTTACTTTCCCTCCAGACAAATAGGTTAGGTTACGTTTTGACGGCTATGTGTCACTTGTAATAATTTCAAGGAAATTACCCCTCATTCTTGTGTAGAGTTATATCCATTTTATATTCGGACCTTCCCGGCTCTGATATCGACATGTACCCTCTCCCTTCCTGAAACCAGATTCTGGCCTTTCCATTTCGTTTTCCTCTTTGACACCGTCCCTGCGGTCTCTGTTATGTTCAAGGATCTCTCCACATTTGTGTTCTTATCTCTCCAGTTTAGAACCGAGCAAATAGATATGTTCCTTTATATCTATATTTATGACATGCAGCGGCTCGTGAAGATCTGTAACTGAGTTGAGTATTAGTTAGTGAGATTTTTAAGTTGAGTTTCAATCAATAAAAAAAGATATTCAGTCAGCAAGTGTTGAAGTTGAAGGCTAATATCCAGCGTCTAGGGCACGTTGAAAACACCAGTTCCTACTAAGTCATTTACAACGAAGGTTCGCGTCCTCGTTACGCTGGTTAATTCTGGACCAACTCAGGATGTGTGAGGTAAATTTAGGTGGTTGTTTTTGTAAGTTTCCGGCTAATGGGGATTAAAACCCCCGTCTCGAATGACCAATAGATGATAGAGAGACGCTAAGCAAATATTTTTTTTTTTTTTAAATTAGGTTAACGTCTCTATAACATATATTGGTCATTCAAGACGGGAGTTTTACCCTCCATTCGGTGGAAACTTGCAAACCAGGTACCCACATTGTCCTCACCCAGCCTGGGTTGTGCCCGAAAAATAGTCAGCATCACAAAGGCGCGAACCCACGTGGATACCCACATAGAACAACCTCGCTGGATATTGCTTAACTTCAGTGATCTAACGGAAACTGGTGTATTCAACGTGCCATAGACGCTGGCTTGAATAATAATTAATTGTTCTTCGCATTTTTTATAGCAATTTTATAGTTGAAATTTGAATCGCCGAATAGACGACGCTATTCCACGTTTCACATTGTTGATTTAGGTAGTTATTACTCATTTCTTATCAATCAATGCGAGCGGAGTTGTTAATTATTTATTTTATCAGAGCTAACACCTTGGCAACAGTAGTACGGTGCATGTATTGGAAGCTAATTACACATTTGATTTATGTAGAAGGAAAAATGACCCAGATCGAATTGGTAAAACATTGATTTGTGTAAGTAATTAGCTAATTCTCGGAACATTGGAGGCCTTTTTTCCCGTGGATGGAGTAATCGTTTAAAAAAATAATTGATTTTTTATCTTTGGCCATAGCTGAGCAGGGCGGTAGAGAGAAAATTCGGACCGGGAGNGGGGGGGGGGGGGAGAAAGGGGAATCTTCCCCCTTCATCCCAGTTTTCATCAGGACTGCAGCTGACATACGAGCCCATATAAGGTGGATTTTATATTTTTACTGAATGATTTGGATATGGTCTAGCGCAGGGGGACCATTTGAGCCGTGTACTTATATAAAAACCGTTGTTTCGACAATAACTCACGTGTTGTACTATTATTATTTTTCTTTCTTAACTTCATATTAAAAGAACAGTTTGTTTCAAATTTCTAAAAATTTAGTGTGGTACTCTATGTGTATATGTGACTGACAGACGAAAAATTGGGGGGAGGGGCATAATTAGACTCCGAATTGGATTTACATATTAAGAGGAAAAACTGTCGCTTACGGCATTCGAACGATTTTTTGTTTATTCAATTTTTAGATTCTACGTACATCAAATGTCAATTGTTTTGGGGGTTACTTTTTTCATCCCGTAAAATAATAAACCAGTGTGTCATATTGGTAGATGTTTTTTTTTGTACACGAGCCACTTCTATGTACTATCTTACATTTTACTAACTCACAATTATTATACAGTCATCAGATTCACAATTTGTCACTCTCAGCAAATAATTTCAAATACTCTTTTTAACTTGAAGTAGGTACCTCCCTCGTCTAGTATTTCAATAGTGTGAAATGTGACGCCTGCCAATTAGTTATCGATGATATCATGTACTTAATATTTACTAGTAAACAGACTTCAGATAGTGAGTGTGTAACTAACTTATAAGAAATTAAATAGTTTTCTTGGTAACTTCTGTTAGGATCGGTTCTGTGTTGTTTTTTTCATTCCGTCGCGTTGTCTTATTTATAACTATCGATATTTTATTTATTTAGGTACCTAAACAAAGGCTGGAAACGGTTCTGTGTTGTTTTTTTCATTCCGTCACGTTATCTTATAACTATCGATATTTTATTTATTTAGGTACCTAAACAAAAGCTGGAAACGGTTCTGTGTTGTTTTTTTCATTCCGTCACGTTATCTTATAACTATCGATATTTTATTTATTTAGGTACCTAAACAAAAGCTGGAAACGGTTCTGTGTTGTTTTTTTCATTCCGTCATGTTATCTTATAACTATCGATATTTTATTTTTTTAGGTACCTAAACAAAGGCTGGAAACGGTTGTGTTGTTTTTTTTTCATTCCGTCGCGTTTTCTTATAACTATCGATATTTTATTTATTTAGGTACCTAAACAAAGGCTGGAAAAGAAAATTTTTGTTCTCTTTGGTTAATCACTAAATTTTTGTTAAAAAATAAACTGAAAATAGCTTTTAATTTCTCAAAATCGGTTATAACCTGTATACGAATTGGATAATACAACCTTTCCGTTTATGTATTTGATATTTTCCAAATCAATTCGTATCGTATTTTTCATTATTTTTTTTGGTATCATTATAGAAAAGCATATAAATAGGCGCATTTTATTAAATCAAACATTGTCTTCAAATAATCAATCCTTAGGTCTTATTTTATTCATTTTATTCATCAAAATTCATTCTTCTTCTTTAACTTTACGCCTTCCCAATTCCATATGTGGTCGGGGGTCGCCTTCCTTAATTCTACCATGCCACAACCTTCTGTTCAGTGTCCACTCTCTTCAGCTGCATCCTTTCCAGCCATGGTAACCCTCGCTTTCATTTTATTCATCAAAATTCATTCTTCTTCTTTAACTTTACGCCTTCCCAATTCCATATGTGGTCGGGGGTCGCCTTCCTTAATTCTACCATGCCACAACCTTCTGTTCAGTGTCCACTCTCTTCAGCTGGATCCTTTCCAGCCATGGTAACCCTCGCTTTAATTTTATTCATCGAAATTCATTCTTCTTCTTTAACTTTACGCCTTCCCAATTCCATATGTGGTCGGGGGTCGCCTTCCTTAATTCTACCATGCCACAACCTTCTGTTCAGTGTCCACTCTCTTCAGCTGTATTCTTTCTAGCCATGGTAACCCTCGCTTTCGTCTCATAGTATCAGTGTGTAGTAACTGATGACTTTTATTTTTGGTTTGCAGCAAATTTTTTTTAAAAGGCTGGAGGTCCCTTCCTAACGCCAAACTTTCTGTATTTTCACGGGCTCTTAGAACCGTCACCCAATTAAGCTGGTTTGCTCCCCTCGGTGGCTACATTTATCAAAATTCATTGAAATGTATGAAATAATACTTGAAAGTGCTGACAATGTCAAATATTGGTTTATTATTTTATTGGACAGAAAAAAGTACCCCCTCAAAATTTACGCATCAAGGGACGTAAAATCTAAAAATTGAATAAAAAAACCGTTTGCCAGTGGTCCACCGTAAGTGGTAAAAGTGACACACAATGTACGGAGGACGGTTGAACGTATTTATTAAATTGTTTTGGATTTTACATAGGTACCTTGAAACCTAAAATACAAAATTTTGAGGGTGTGTCACTTTTACACTTTTTGAGGGTGTGAGAGGGGGAGGGGGTATTTTTTTCGTGGTAAATTCCAAAAGTTCAAAATAATAATTAATCAAAATTTAGGGTTATTGATTTCTTGGTCAAAGAATTTCATTTCAATTTTAGAATTAGGAATATTTTATCACAGGTTGTATCCCAATTTATCACCAAATGAGCAAAAGGATTTTTGAGAAAATGCTTGATATAAAAATGTGTCAACTTTTATGTTCTTTTGTTTGGTATCAAAAACAATAATATGGGATGCTTTTCGAATAAATTGGCTTTCAACTCTCGGCCATTTTGTTAGTCAATCTTTTTTCGAAAATTTCAACACATTACAATACCTTTCTTTGTATTTGTTAAAATCTTTTATGATTACTGTCTAAATATTTTTTTGTAACTTTCCTAATATCGTCTACTTGACCAATTGCTGAAGCAACAGAAAGAGTTCCCGTCAACTTGCTAAAACTTTATTTTGTGTGTTTGTGAAGTGATCTGAGTCGAATCGGTTTTTATTATCATGTCTTTCAAGTCGATATCTGAAGGACTTTCAACGTCCGATGTGACCACCCCATCTCCTGGCGTACGATCTTTACATTTAGAGGAAAGTTTTTTATTTCAACGTCGAACTGGACTACCTGATCTCACTTTTGCTGATCCAAGCTCAGCCGGATCGAGTGGTTATGATCGGCATGTTAGAAGCGGATTGAGCACATATGCTGACCCTGTGGACGATCAGCAAAGAACTGTAAAACCTGATCTCACTTTTGCTGATCCAAGATCAGTACGTGTGGAATCGAGTACTTATGTTCGGCCTGTACGAAGTGGATTCAGCACGTATGCTGACCCTGTAGACGATCAGCAAAGTAATATTTATGACAATCTGATGGATTATGATGATTATTCCAGGTTAGAGTATTTTTCTAATTTCAGGGGAAATCGCATGCTTTTTTTCTTCAGGCTTTTCAAAATTACACTGTTTCATGAGATTTTCCTCTATACAGGGTGGACCATTTTAACTTTTAATGGAGAATAACTCGACTGGAAGGCAAAATAATAGAAAAAGTTTCAAACAAAAGTTGTTTTAAAAGTAGGGGGACACATGACCATGACCTTCTATGTGACCTTCACATTGACCTTGGAGGTTATTTACAGGTCAAATATGATTTTTTATATAGAAACACCCATTTTTGACCCTTGATTCGTGATTAGCAAAAGATTTTACACATGACCATGACCTTCAATGTGACCATCACATTGACCTTGGAGGTTATTTAGAGGTCAAATATCAATTTTTAAATAGAAACACTCATTTTTGAATTAGTTATTAGCAAAATATTTTACACATGATCATGACCTTCAACGTGACCTTCACATTGACCTTGGAGGTTATTTAGAGACCAACTATGAATTTTTAAATAGAAACACCCATTCTTAGAGCCCGGATTCGTGATTTTACTCTCAAATATCTACCTATCATTGTTAAACTCTAATCTGTGTAACATATTCCCGACAAATTTTAGGTCGAGAGGGCTATCTTCACCTGGGGGGCCTTTAGGGCACCAAATGTGGTCATGTGTTCCCCTACTTATAAAACAACTTTTGTTTAAAACTTTTTCTATTATTTTGCCTTCCAGTCGAGTTATTCTCCATTAAAGGTTAAAATGNGTGTAGGGATTCCAAACCTAAGGGGTTAAAGCTTAATGAAATGAAATGATGTACATATATTTATATGTATGTATCACTAATTGTTTATCCAAAAAGGTAAGAGATATCGAAAAATTGCTGAAAATAGACCCCTCCCCCAAAAAAAAACCCATATGCTGGAACGCCAGGAAAATTGACCGAATTCAGCCGGTCGCGGTCCAATATCTTGAATTTTTTCGCGTATCAACTAAAAGCGAGAAAGTTTTAGGTGGGCTTTTAAACATTAATTTAGGACATAGTTTGCAAAAAACTGTCCAACCGTTTTCGAGTTACGGCCGATTTTGTAGGGGAAATCATAGAATACTATTAGCACAAAACGGACATTCATTTAAGGGGTCAAGCAAAGCGGACGTAACGTGTAGTATTTGGTTGAGAATCCTCAAACATTGAGATGGAATGAAAACATTAGTTATATTAATCCCTTTATTATGAAGAGATTATTAAATACTAAAATCTAATATATAAAATTCTCGTGTCACAGTGTTTGTTACCATAATCCTATAAAACGGCTTAACCGATTTTAATGAAATTTTGTATGTACATTCGATAGGTCTGCGAATAGGTTTTTATCTATAATTTAATAGAATTTAATACCAAGTTTGTTGGGTAGGACGTGTGGGGAGTAGTATTGGGTGAGGTTCCAAAAATAATGCGTGCTGAAGTCTGCGCAAGTTTAGGCTGTTTGCATTATATAATTTAATTTCTATACATAATATTGACAATGTACATATTTATAAAAATATTGTTTTTTACCTAAAATAATACGCAGACATTTTTTATGTTTCCAATCGGTTGAGGAGAACAGAATCGCAACAACATTGTAGTAAACTTCTTTACTGAACTCTATTTAATCTGACCAAATTTGTTTGCAGGCGAATTCGTGATCGGCCGTGTTATCAAAGCGATGAATTCAAATTGGCATCCGAAATGTTTTCGATGTGAAGATTGTTCAAAGGAGTTGGCTGATCTTGGTTTCATTCGAAATCAAGGTCGTGCTCTATGTCACGAGTGTAATGCCCACGCTAAAGCGGTTGGTTTGGGCAAACACGTTTGTCATAAGTGTCAGTAAGTATTGCTAAAGCGGTTGGTTTGGGCAAACACGTTTGTCACAAGTGTTAGTAAGTATTGCCAAAGCGGTTGGTTTGGGCAAACACGTTTGTAACAAGTGTCATTAAGTATTGCCATAGCGGTAGATCTGGGCAAACACGTTTGTCACAAGTGTCAGTAAGTATTGCCAAAGCGGTTGGTCTGGGCAAACATGTTTGAGTAAGTATTGTTTTCATTGGGCGAACCTGATTGGTTGGTTTCTGATTTTTTTCATTTTTCTTCCGGCCTCCCTATATTTTCCGATTATATTATTTTGATTTGAAAAGGATGGCCAAACTAAAAGAGGTAAACACTCATTTCTGCGTGCTGGAGAATCTCTATAGCATATTCTCTGCAAATGCTGGGCTAAGAGTCTTAGTTTGGCAACTGCTTCTTTGGCGAAAATAGGTCTCCACCTATTTTCTCTTCCTACTTGTTGGGCGAACATTAAAAATATGGTCCTCTTTGGGGGCAGCGGTTGAACGGTCAACAAGGCACAAAGAAAAATCATTCGTAGTTCATAATATTTGTCATGGATGGTAAAACAAATCTGTAATATTAAATTTTAATTTTTCAGTGGCGTAATTGATGATAAGCCATTGAAGTTCCGTGGCGAGGTCTACCATCCATATCACTTCAATTGTACGGCTTGTGGTGCTGAGCTCAACTCAGAGGCGAGAGAAGTTAAGAGTCGCCCTGGATATACGGCCAACGATATGGTAAGTGAAAGTCATATCACTTCATTTGTGCGGCTTGTGGTGCTGAGCTCAACTCAGAGGCGAGAGAAGTTAAGAGTCGCTCTGGATATACGGCCAGTGCTGAGCTCAACTCAGAGGCGAGAGAAGTTAAGAGTCGGTCTGGATATACGGCCAACGATATGGTAAGTGAAAGTTATATCACTTCATTTGTACGGCTATGAAATCTTCTACAATTTTTTTTGGACGAAATCAAGTGCGTCCCAGTACGACCTGGAACAGCCAAGGGCCGTAAAATCTTTTTCAGTTATCTCATGCATATTAACCTATTTCTACTATTATTCCAAACCTGGATGTAATAATGGAAAAACAGTTGTGGTAAATTCTAATTTGAAAAAGTGAATGGTGAAGATATGTTGATAAGCGATTACCGATAAGGAAATTTGTTGATAAGTGATTACCGATAAGGAAATATGTTGACAAGCGATTACCGATCAGCTTTTGATGGCCCTTGGCTGTAACTTTGATGGTACGTATAATAATACTCATTATTATTTATACTTCCCGAATAGGACTAAAGAGTCCCTTGACACCAGCAGTTTTCTGGGTGCTATTATTATGTGGAAAAATTTCAAATTCATGAGGATAAAATTCCATGGGTTGGCTGGTTTTGAACTCACGCCCTACTGTTTACAAATCAGAGTGTCTTAACACTACACCACCAACCCATGGCGTATGCGTCAAGCAAAAGAGATATTTGTAGGAAAATGTATCTTTAAGAGGAAAAGGTTGGAGGAAATAAAAAAATAATTATCATTGGTTTTTATCTTCTTTGGCTTATGATTGTTGCTACAAAAGCAACCTCGAAGCCAGAAAACCAGTGGCAAGGGTTAACATGATGTGAATGGACACTAACGGACAATAGGGTTCGGTTCACTATGTTGAGAAAATTTTCTTTTTCTTTTGACATAACTTAGACCGTGCAGCCCAGTTTGCTCGACCAACACTTCGCATTCACAAAAAATGCCTTTAAATTATTGAACAGCCCAAGAAAGAGGAGAATAGAGAAAAATTTATGAATGTCGTTTTTGTTCCTAAAACATCCGTTTGGATTCCTCTTGATTCATATTTTCTTCCCCTTTATTTTACAGAACGAGCTTTACTGTCTGCGTTGTCATGACAAAATGGGAATTCCAATTTGTGGAGCATGTCGCCGGCCGATTGAAGAACGTGTGGTAACAGCGTTGGGTAAACATTGGCATGTGGAACATTTTGTTTGCGCCAAATGTGAGAAGCCATTCTTGGGACATCGTCATTATGAGAAGAAAGGATTAGCGTATTGTGAGACGCATTATCATCAACTGTTTGGCAACCTGTGCTTTGTTTGTAATCAGGTTATTGGGGGGGATGGTAAGTATGATCGAGTGTTTTAAGGGAGCTTTCTTACCATCGTCTATGGCACGTTGAATACACCAGTTGCCGTATGATCACTGAAGTCAAACAACGTCCAGCAAGGTTTTACTTGGTGGGTGACCACGTAGATTTGAGCCCTCATGATGCTGGTGACTAGTCGTGGCCCAAAACAGGCTGCTTGAAGTCAATATGGGTAGCCGGTTTGACCAATCGATGTTTAAGAGACATAATGTCAAATAAGTGTTCAAAATACCCCAACTACAAAACTTTATAGTAGTTGATACAATTTTTTATATATTTGACTGACATTGAAGATAAATTTCGCGGCACAATTAGACCCAAAATGGGAGCTACATATCATACTCGAATTTCATCCAAATCGGTCAACGATAAATGGCAAGAGTGTCCCTCAGGGCATTTGGAAGATGAACGGAAATTTTTATTCGATTTTTGTATTCTACATACCTTGAAACGTAAAATATCAATTTTTTTGAGGGGAGGGTATTTTTTTCGTGACAATTCAAAAAGTGTATCATTGAAAGTTATCATCATCATCGGTTAATGTACAGATAGTGCACATTTTTACATATGGAGTCCTCAGACGTATATATGCATTTTCTATTAACAGCCGTAGGCCTAGTTTACAACAACTCGCCATGAGTTGTTGATACTATCTGCATGGGTAATAGAAAATAAATCGTGTCCAACCCTGTCCTTAATCACCTTTTACGACTGGCATGGGCTTGGGTGCCTTGGAAGTAGTAACCAATTTTAATATTAGTGTCAACAGCTGTAATGGAAAGGGCCGGGATTATCAACATCTAGTCCGGCGCCCTCAGGGTAGCATATTATGCTACCCTCAAGACCTTTTAGTGTTTCTCGTGATGGACACAGAAATCAAGTGAGTAACTGCTCAAGTAGGCAGAGAACCAGAATGGAGAACAGTTGCAGGAAAAGTTATCATTATGTCTCGAACGACAATGGCAAAAGATTAATGAACTTCGCATCATCTATGGAACTAATGGTAAAATAATCAACCTAAATTGACAGAGTTTATCATTACGATTTAATACCTTTTTTCTAATTTTTGATATTTTGATTTTCAGTATTCACTGCTCTGAACAAGGCCTGGTGTGTTCATCACTTTGCGTGTTCTGTTTGCGATCAAAAGTTAAATCAGAAGACCAAGTTTTATGAGTTAGATCTGAAGCCGACCTGCAAGAAATGTTACGACAAATTTCCTGCAGAATTTAGACACCGTCTTCGTAAAGCTTTTAAAAATACACCTAAAAAAACCAACTAATCAAATATCATTTTAGGTTTCCATATCTACTTTGTTCTCAAAATATCAAACTTTTTCCAACTCCGGCACAAATGGGCCAACTGTCTTTTAAACTTACCCCGAATAGTTTGGGTATGCTTTTTTTATATAAAAGGGATGGGGTCTATTCCTGGTAATTTTTTATTATCTTAATGTATTAATGAGGTAGATATGGAACTAAAACAGGTATATGGCCAATTGTACGGTTTGCTAATGACCAGTTGTTTATGATCACCGTATTTTAATATAATTATTAATAATACAAAATTTCGCAACTGGAGTTGCTAAAAAAATACAATTACATACAAAACTAGGTTCCAATTTAAATAAAATACTGGGGGTCCAAAANTACTAGAGCTCAAATAAAGTCCACTTTGTTTGATAAACATGGGTTTGGAAATAAACTCCTTCCGCGCAACAGTGATGTGAAGTTCCAGATTTAGTTCCCTGGTAGCCAGAAAACTGTAGAATTGGCCACTAATTTACTAATTAAAATAATTAGACTAATAAATTAATTAATTATTAATCTGAAAATCAATTCAACGTCCTGTCGAATGATGTTAATTTAATAGTAATATTCTTCCTATAGAGATTGTTCTTGAGCGATTCGTCATTTAGTCTGGATTGACTATGGTATTGTGTGTTCGGTTAGTTAGTGATCGCGGACGAAACGTTGGTCCCGTCTGGGAGGATTTTTCCTTAGGTTGGTGAAAACTCCGTCTTGTCAGTCTGAATGCTATTATCAGTGCGAGATATTATGTCATATAATATGCTAATGTTGAACTGGCGTTGTATTCTATTATCACTTTTATCGTAGTATGTACATCTTCCCCGACAGGTTTTCTTTGGATTTTCATTTTTAAGATTATCCATAAATTGTTTTTTTTTAGAAAGACGCGGGGTGCTCAAAAGAAACCACCGAAATAGCAACGTCACGAGAGCCACCTGACACTTTGTTGGTATCGCTCACTTAGGCGGTAGTTTTAGTCCCGCTTCCCACTTCTCTAGAGATAACACCAACTGGTTGTCAGTTTAGATATGAGTAGTGGTGTCCTCCGTTGTAGTGCACTCGGCGGTAGAGTTTTAGGCTTCTATTAAGTCCTCGGCTAGGAATAAGTCAGACAGGATTCTGAATCCTGAAATATGAGTCTTTGGTCAGTGAAATGAAATTAAAAATTTCAGTTGATGGCATGGAAAAATTGAAAAAAAAAAAAAAATGTTGAATTTTGTCTGCGCAGAAGTATGAAAGTGTTTGTGGATGAAGTTTGGTCTCCTGGGTGAAATCTACAATAGTTTAGTGCCTTTAAAGCTTATCGCCTGATATTATAGTGCCTTCAAAGCGGTTGCTTTAATATTATTTGATAATAGAATTTTTACTAACGTTTAATTTAATATTATTTCTTTGTCGTCTCGATTCTATAATGTAGGCTCGTTCCAGATAGTTTCTATGAGCTGTCGGCGAGCTTCGTAAAATTACTCGCCATTTGTATGGTCCACGACCCCAGGAAAATTATCTTAATATATAAATCAGAAATTTGTATGTTTGTACCTATGTATGAGGGGATGTCTATTACAATACCACAGCCCAAACGGTAGCAGATAGCGAAAAATTGATGGGAATGGACACCCCCAAAATCATGGTCTACGACCACAGGAAAATTATCTGAACTAAAATATGTCAAACCGTTTTTGAGTTAGGGCCAAATTTCTAATTTCTTCTCTAAAATCGGGCAGTCACGGTCCGATATCTTAAATTTTGTCGCGACAACATATCAACTCAAAGCGAGAAAGTTTTGGGTGGCTGTTTAGTCCCTTTTTTGTAGGACAGTTTTTGCAAGGGTATGGCCAGCCATTCTAGAGTTACGAGTTCGAAACCGGGAAGGGTGAAATCAAATTTAGAAAATACTGAAAAGTAAGAATGGCCATACCTCTAAGGCGTCTGGTGAAACGTTCAAATCTTGATTTTTAAAGATTGCGATATACAAGGTGNCCCCCGAATTTCCATTGTCCTTGAAAAACAAAAATAGCAATATAAGAATCGTAGCGAAGCACGAGCGAAACAGCTAGTAGTACATAGAGAAAAAAAAATACGACTCTTGAGTGGAAGGTTACCACTAGGCGAGGTTAATGCCTGAGGCATTTTCTACCACCTAACCCTTAGAGCACTATTTTTATGTGGTAAAATACTCAAATTGATGAGGAAAAATCCTGCCTCTGCTGGGGATTGAACCCACGCTTTTCTCTTTACCAGGCGAGCGCTTAACCACTGAGCTACCGAGGCAGAACTGGTTGCCATTATTATATGGTTAATGGACTCTTCAATCCGGGCAGTATAAAATTATTAATAATGAAATATAGTTTGTAGTTCGAGAGAGTAAATTAAACAGTTGCAAATAATATTATGGATAGTAATAGCTGTACGCCCCATGTCCATGTATTGATGATAACAGCGGCAATGTTGCCTCCCCTGTGTAATTTATTTGTAAACAAAGCTTACCTCTCATCCCTATCATTATATGTAGTTCTGCAAACTAGAGACCTCGCTCATTTCTTTCAAATTACCTCTTCATGAGGTCCCAGTTGACCCTTACCAACCAATTATATACACTACGCGTTCGAGAGTTTTCTTGGTACCAAAAGACAAACACAAAATGAGTGTAAAATTGGTCAGACCTCAATTTTGTTTTTTCTTTCTCATTATTACTGTGGACGGCAAAGTTTGGGCGGGTTTCTGCTCTTTTTAGATAGTACTATATTTTTTAATTCAAACATTTATTTTAACGAAAAACTTATATTAAAAAATAAATTCTGCCATTACATAACAATGACGGTTTTTTCTTGTCTCCTTTTTTAGTTTCCTTGTCCTATAAAAAGGAAAGTATTGTAATGAGCTGAAATTCGAATTTTCAATACCAAAATACGTTTTTAGGTCTCAAGAAATCTTTAGTTTTAGCTATTGTTAAATGCGTGTGTGTATCTCGGTCGGTCTGTGAACAAGATATCTCAAGAACGGTAAGTGCTCAGAGACCCCAAATTTTGCACATAAAATGGATGTCATTTTTGTGTCAAGGACCACACGTGAAATGGTTGAAATTAAGATAAAAGAGTGGAGATTGAAATTTGGTGCGTATTCATATATATATAGTACGCATTCAACGTGCCTTGAAGGAGACGCACTCACGGACTAATGGTTAATACTTGAGATTTGGGCTCTGGGGACCTCAAAACGTGATTTGGCATTGAAAACATTACAATATTTTTGGTATATTAATTTCAATAATGAACCTTTGGAATGGTCACGGATTTTTTATATACTCGTAGATAAGGAAAGTCATGGATTTGTCGAGGTCACCATGACATCAATATCATGAAATATTTTTTCTTCCTCTTATGACTTTAGAAGTTAAAAGACCCTCCATCCGCTGGAAACTTAAAACCATCTATTCACATTGACCTTACTGATGGCCAGTTCAACGACCTGGAACGCACACCAGCCGAGGGCCATCAAAACTTTTTCAGTAACCTCATATCAACCTGTTTCTACCATTTTTCCAAACCCGAATCCATAAATGGGGACAACAGCTGATTTTAATAGGATCATTGCTACAATCTACAATAACCTCATTCAGCTTGGGATTGGCCAAGAATAGCCACCATCAAGATTATCGACTAAGATTATCTACGTGATTATCGACCAAATAATACCTCGATGGATGTTGTTTAACTTTAGTGATCTTACGACAACTGGTGTATTCAACAAGTCATTGACGCAGGCTACAGAAACTTTGGTCGGAATATTAGTTTTGTAAAAAAAGTCACAATTTTTGTGGACATCATAGTGTTTTTAACATCATCATAAGATGTTTTTAACAATAACTCCAATATAACCAAGTAATAAGTCAAACTTTAAAAATATCTTATAATACTACCACTTGTCGCCATTACCATAGCTCCTCAACTGTCCTCCGGAGACTGCGTTACCCTTAACACACAACCAGACCAAGTAGAAATTATATACACATATATATATTTTTTTTGACCCGATCAGGAACAGAACCCGACACCTCCTTGGTGCACGGAGACGGCAGAATTTCTTTTTGTACCTCTAACAATATCCTAAATAATGCTCTGTTTAATATGAGAGATCTGCTATTTCAGTTTTTATGTATGCCCAAATTTTTATCGGGCATCACGTTATTAAAAGACAGAATAGTAATTATTGTAGAGGAATCTAACAGAATTCCTCTACAATACTTACTATTCAACGCTATCAATATAGCCAATATCTTTACTGCAACTAGCATAGTGTTTTTAGTCAAATTTAGGTCCTGACCAAAATTATTTCTTTTCAAACTCAGAAATACATGGGGAACACTTTCCTGGTGAACATATCTTTTGCAATAATAATTATTATCAGTTGCAATAGTGTCTGTATGAGCCTGATCAAAAACAAAATGGACTTGAATAAAACCCAAAACAAAGTTAATGATATGAATGCATTTCAAAAAGAAATGAAAAACATAACTGAAGGACAATATGAAATTAATGATATGAATACAGGCCAAAAAGAAATGGAAAACATAAGCAAAGGTAAAAATAGAATTGACATAAATGTTAAGCAAAACAAAATGGACAACATAAATCAAGGCCAATGCGAAATGAAGGACATAAATGGAGATCAAAATAAAATGAACGACATAAAAGGGCACACAATTTCTCGGTCCTTGGTTTACATTGTAAACAGTGAGAATAAAAATAGACAAACCAGTTTGCAGACTGTGTCAGAAACCACAAAAGCAATCTTGCTAAAACAAAATAAACAGAAAATAATTAAAAAAAGAAATACTTTAGCTCTTCACGGACATAGTCATCATAGCCACGCCCACCATCATAGCATAGCTAGACATTATCATAACAGATACTTTGCGCATGTGCCCAAATCACATGGCGTGCGCATGTCCAATCATAATCAGCAACATGTTCCACATTTGAAAGTCAAAATTCATGAACCCCACAGAGAGAACAGCACGAGGAGTCAGAAGCCAGTGGACTGCGATAGTGAGTACGTCATGTGAAGTCAGAAGCAAACGGACTGCTACAGTGGGTACGTCATGCGGAGTCAGAAGTCAAAGGACTGCGACAGAGGGTACGTCATGCGGAGTCAGAAGCCAACGTTCTACGACAGAGAGTACGTCACTTGAAATCGAAACAGATTTATTTTTTTTAATTATTTTAAGATAACTTGTAGCAAGGTAAAAGTGTCAATGGAGGCACATCATCTTGTGGGTATGTATGTGGTAGGGGTTGTATGTTCCAGTACTACAACCAAAACGGTAGTAGATATCGAAAAATTGATGGAAATGGATCTAGTAGAGCCCCAGGAAAATTATCGACATTAAAAAAATGTCTAACCGTTCTCGAGTATTCGAGTTACGGCCAAAATTCCAATTTATTGATCAAATTCGCAAGTCTCAGTCCGATATCTTATGCTTTGTTGCGACAACATATTGAATTGAAGCGAGAAATTTTTAGGTGACATTTTAATCCTTAATTTAGGACATATATGTAGTTTGCAAAATTATGACCAGCCATTCCAGAGTTACTAGTTCGAAACCGGTGTTAAGGAAAAATGATTTACAAAATACTAACCGACCAGAACGGACATACCTCTAAAACTCTAAGGTCTCTTGGAAAACGAATTTAATATCGCAATAAAATACCTAATAAGCCAGCGTCTATGGCACGTTGAATACATCAGTTCCCCTTCGATCACTGAAGTTAAGCATCGTCCAGCGAGGTTTTTCCATGTGATAAGGTTGTTTGTAAGTTTTCTGCGAATGGAGGGTAAAACCCCCGTCTCGAGTGACCAATAGATGTTAAAGAGACGTTAGGCCAAAAAAACAACAACTCATTTTCATCAAAATCATTTTTCTTTTATTCCTCATGTTAATTTTTAACCCCGCAGACTTGTTGTGGTCCTCCAGGATCCCGCGGTAATCCACAGAGTGGAATACCGCGTGTGGAACACAGGCCCCATATCCAGGATTTTATTTCGGGGGATGACTCGAAATTAGAAGAGGATCACCATCAATAGAGAAAGGTCATTTCATAAAGTATGACTCGAAATTAGAAGAGGATCANCGTAGTCAGTACTTGGATGGGTGACCGTTTGGAAACACCACGTATCGTTGGCTCTTTTTTCCGGCCCAACCCAGGCTGGGTGAGGTCAATGTGGGCAGCTGGTTTGCAAGTTTCCAGCGAATGGAGGGTAAAACCCCCGTCTCGAATCACCAATAGATGTCAAAAAAGACGTTAAGCCAATTTAAAAAAAAAACATTAGAATTTCGCAAAAATAATCACATATTCTCATAAAACAGCTCACCATTATTAATTCTTATTTTGAGTGCAGCGACTAATTAGCACTATTATCAGTATTTTGACTTTCTATTATTTCATTTATAAAGTTCGGGAAGTTGTTTTCCGTCAACGAAAAAAAAGAGTTAAGTGGGAACGAGGTGTTATGTCACAAAATTTTAAGTCACCATGTAAGGTCGGGGTACGATAAAGGATAAAAATCAAAAGTTCTTTGTTTAGAACATGAATATGTGAGTGAGTCAACCTTCGTTAGTCTTCCAGTCCAGCATCGATTTCTCAACGGTTTGTCAAATAGTTTGAATTTTCTTATCCCGACAATGAGAACAACATGGAGGATGGTAGAGGGATAGAGAGTTGGTCAGCCCATTGACAGCACCTGCCGCACCCATAACTGCACTACAAGCCACATCTATTTTCCCAAATGCTAAGGTCAAACATTCGTTTACACACTGAAAAAAAAAAAAAAAAAAAAACAAGATTGTATGTTGTCGGTACGATCTCCTGTGACCCCTCATAAGAACTAAAATTTTCAGAGGCTGAAATTATAGTCAGGTGAGAGGTATTTTGGGGTATAGATCAAAAGTATCAATGGGCACAAGTCCAAAAATTGACACTTTTTAACTTTAATGGTTGTTTTCCATCCTTGTAACCAAAAATAAATTATTCTGGAATAACTCTCGAACGCCTTGTCCGATTTCGATAAAACTTGGTATGGATATTTATTCCGTAAAAAATGAATATAAACGTAGGGTTCTTTGTGGTAAGGTAACATTCTTTACAATTTTTGTGGGTATCACAGCATTACTAAGAGATACATGTACTAATAATCTCTTCAATGTTCTACCAAACCAAATTAACTCTGGTAATGGCGCCACTGGTATCTACTCACATTAAAGTAGATGCTCAATCGTCCTCACGAAGCTGAGTGCACGCCGAAATCACAAGAACTAAGGGGAAAATATTCCGACCCCATGGGGAATTTAACCCGGGTCCTCCGAGTGCAATGCCTATCGTGGACATTCATTATGTTCAAAGAATTTGTCGATTAGTTTTTTGCCATTCGGGGCTCATGGTAATCATTTTAACTGAGTGAAGTCTAGATTTAACAGAACTGCATGTTACTAAAATTTTTGATTCAAACTTACCTGCACTGCTTGTTTTTCAGCTGCCGTCAACGTATCTTCTTTGGTTAGATCAGGTACATTTGTATTGATTGGAAAAGGACTACTTCCTAGCAATTGTTCTTTTAGGGAGCTACTCAATGATTCGCAATGTGAAGAAAGGTCTACTACATTACTTGATTTTGGCTTAATTTTACTTTCTGAATTTGACATGACTGATAAGTCAAAATTATTTCCCAGAATAGCCAAATTGACGTATGTTTTACTAATAGCTGCCTGAGTAGCCTCATGCTCTGCCAATAATTTCTTCGTGATCTCTTGATAGTCACACACTTTTTGTGTCAATATTGCTTTCCATTTAGCTAAATCTTCAACCATTAAACTACTCGCTAGAAATTTACTTCTCCATACTTCACACTGTCCTGCTAACCATTCCATCTGTTCTTGATGTGTATTCAATTTTTGA
Source organism: Pachypsylla venusta (assembly GCA_012654025.1). Taxonomy (NCBI): domain Eukaryota; kingdom Metazoa; phylum Arthropoda; class Insecta; order Hemiptera; family Aphalaridae; genus Pachypsylla; species Pachypsylla venusta. The sequence goes on from CM022874.1 coordinate 43,953,346, forward strand.
GCAGAATTAATAACAGCTTTCGCCAAATGTAGTTTATCTTCTGTTAAATGATTAACTCTGGTTTCAATATCTTCTCCTACGGCAGCAACTAATAATTTTTTCAATTCTCCATTTACTTGCGCTTGATATTTGACTTGAATTTCCAACTCAGTATTTTCTATTTTTAATCTTGCCATTTCACTATCTATCTCAGGTGGTTCAGATTTAACAAAGTTTAACAATGATATTGATTCACCAGAATCGCTATGTAAATTGTCATTGTTTTTCTTTTCAAAAATAGAAACTACTTCTGATGAAGTCGTATGAATTGAACGTATACTAGATGGTATCTCTTCAGTTTCAGGTACATCAATAGGAGTTCTATGTTTCTTTTTCGAATGATTTTTTGATTTTTTAGGATTTAAACATGGCATACGCGGATTAACAGCTGCCTTATAAGGTTCATAAGGAACATATTTTGGTTCTTTAGATACATGAACGAGTAATGATGTATTGTGTATACAATTTTTTGGTATTATGTTAACTATGGTGTCGGTAGTTTTGGAATGTTCGAGCATATCACAATGAATGGCAGTATTATGGCTTGATTTGTTTGGTACATTTTGTGTGTTTTCCATTCCATCACCTTGAGTTCGTTTAACTGATTGTAGATTGTGAATATTGGAGATTGTTGGATTATTTTCTTCTAAAACCATGTAAACAGAGAAGACAAAAGGTTAGCAATTTGACTATAATCGTTTTTGCGACCGAGTAATTAAGCTGAGGGTTTCAGTTTCGAAGATTAAGGTACTGGCGCCCAAATTATAGTATTTTTTATATAAATTAGAAGGAAAAAAATAAGGATATTTTAAAAAAAACCTTAGAAATTGTATTTATAGTTATTCTTATAGACTCTGGGGATAGTCAGAATTTCAAATGGCTGGATTCAATAAATTCCAGATCCCCCAGTGCATCTCACAATTCTTCCTATTGGAGGGAATAGTGAAGCGACATCAATTTTTAAATTATTCTACGTTCAAGCTACGAACCAAGCACGACAATAGTAATTTCCCGACCAAAAGTTGCCTATCTTCCGTTCCAACGACAACACCGCCCTGTTTGTTTCGACTATGAGCAGGCTGATTTCAACTAAATTACTTCAAATTAAATCACATATTTATTATAAGTAGAGCTAAGATTAATCAAACAATATAAAACAATTGTCCGAAATGCAGATCACAATAAAACCATTTATTTCAATGCAGACCTTATCTACCTAGAACATAATATCAGTAAGCCTTTGGGACTGTCGCTCATTTTACTCAACTGAGTAAAGCTGTAGTTATGGATAAAAACTTAATATGGGATGGTGATATAAAATTTCCACAAAGAAAGTTCCACCTATACTCTCCAGTTCTGTTTTTTAAGGAGAATTACTCAAAATAAAACTTCAGAATCATATCTGGTGAACCTATAGTTTATATACAGCATAGAAAAATGTTTTCTTTATCAGATAGGTATTAATTAAAGTTATATTTACGAGATAAATACCGAAAGTCCATATCAATTGTATCAAATTGAATAATTATAATATGAATGAAAATTGATGATTCGGCAATCCGACAAGTACAAGAAACTGCTTGTAATAAATTTCTAAAATAATGTAATAAGACTTACCCTGCATTCTAAATAATACAGCCTTCGAATCACGAGCAGTGTGTTAAAAAAGTCAACATTAAACTTGGACAAATAAATTAGATTAAAGAGATTTCGTTATCAATAAGTAGGGCAAGGCAAATAGTTAATACTGAAGCAACAAGCAACTTTCCCATCACTGAATAGGTAGGTATTATTGATAAGTGATAGCAACAAATAATCATAGCAAACAAGATCGATGAATGAATATTTTTTTCAAAAATTTCGCGGCATAAAAGTATAAATGTTCCAGGTGTATTTTATTATTTATTTTTTATTTCAATAGACGTATTTTATTAAGACGAATTGGCACCAGACAGATACTATTAATTTTTTTCTGAGCAACTATCCTAACTTAAACTTAAAATATGATTAATTGAAAGTAGAAGGTTAATTTTCACGATTAAATGGTGGAAAATACGAGAAAACTCACTTTTAAATGTTTAATTCACAATTTTATTGCTTGAAAATCGACGAAACTTTGGAGAAAGCGCAAGAGTTTTTAGGGAGCGACTTTATGAGAAGAACAAGTTTAATCGAGGCATGGCCGATCAAAACGTTTCCTAACCTCTGGGGGGGGGGGACGTTCATCTAAACGCTTATATTAATAAAATAAACAAACTTGCACTGGACTTTTTTCATATTGGTACAACTATGTCTGCTTCAGTTCAATATATTCAAATAGTTCAATATATACGGAAAAAAAAAGTTTTTTTCAAAAAAAAAAAAATTAAAATTAAAGTGAATTAATTAATCTCCCACACATAAAACGTTTAAAAAGACTTTTTAAATTATATTAAACCACATTTTAAGTTTGTAACTTGCTCCAAAAAAAATTAATAGTATCTGTCTGGTACCGACGATGTCTAGGCGTTTTTTGTTTAGCCATTTGAAATTGGTTCGACGTTTAGGTCAACTTTTTTGAGCATTTTGAAATAATTTTTTTAAATAAAAAATGGCCTCATATATTTTTTTTTAAATAAAAAATGGTATACTGTACGCCAGTTGTTCTATGAGCTGTAGACACCGGTAAATCAATTAAAATGACCAGCATTTGCCCCGGGTAGCACAATAGATCCCAAAAACCAATCATCTAATTGACCGTTTCATTTCATTGAGTTTCACCCCCTAAGGTTTGGAATTCTTACTCCTCAGCCTCATGGGCTATTCGTAAATAATTGACCGTACGAATGAGGTCTAGTTTTAACCAAAAAAATATTTTTGATCAGCTAACTTTATGAATATTATGAATGTCCTAGCAAAGCTTATCAAAATCGGATAAAGCTATCACGAGTTATCATAAAAAAAAAATTGGCCCAACTTGGTCCAAAAATTAAAATTACCCAAGTTTATGATTTTTTCATAAAATATCAACACCAAATTTCATGAAAATCGGATAGGATAGGACATTTAAGTGTTATACCCTGAATAACGCTAAAGAACCAACACATCGGGCGGCGACCAGATAATCATTAGGCGATTTTTGTCCAACCCAAACACAATCAGAAATTGATCATAACACATAACACACAGAAAAAAAAGAAAACAAATCAATTGAGCTCGGCAAACCAACTCCAATGCGGGAAAGGAGTTGTTTGGTCTACTTGATCTGTTCTGAAACAATCTGGTTACTCTGTTTATTGAGAATGAAAAATCGCCTCTTGGTTTCCTGGTTCACTATACATCATCCGTCTATCTCATATTATATTTTATCTATGCGTCTATGGCACGTTAAATACTCCAGTTTCCGTTAGATCACTGAAGATAAGAAACGTCCAGCGAGGTTGTACCATGTGGGTGTCCACGTGGGTTCGCGACCTTGTGATTCTGGCTATTTTTCCGGCCCAACCCAGGCTGGGTGAGGTCAATGTGGGTAGCTGGGTTACAAGTTTCCAACGAAAGGAGGGTGAAACCCCCGTCTTGAATTACCAATAGATGTTAAAGAGACGTTAAGCAAAATTAAAAAAAAAAAAAAATATCTCTCCGATGTATAGTTTGTATAGTAAAAAAAAACATTCGTTAAGTAAAATAAATCACTAAAGGATCAGTCATACCTCTGTTGGATATAGTTGGGGACCACTGAACAATGTTCAAATAGAGTTTCTATATATGATTTATCGAAATCGAGTGAAGAATTCTGCAATGGCCATTATTCATCTTAATATTCGACAGGAACCCAACCAAACGATTTCTTAATTAAATAGGTAATATTATTCATAAATTAGGTACCATAAATACATTCTTGAATCTTCCATTAGATATGCATAAATACTGAAGAATAATGGAACAGTACTGATGGTAGGTACCAAATAGTAATGTAACGCTTTTGAATCTTCCATTAGGTATGCCTAAATACTGAGGAATAATGGAACAGTACTGATGGTAGGTACCAAATAGAAATGTAACCCTTTTGAATCTTCCATTAGGTATTCCTAAATGCTGAGGATTAATGGAACAGTACTGATGGTAGTTACCAAATAGTAATTGTAACCCTTTTGAATCTTCCATTAGGTATTCCTAAATACTGAGGATTAATGGAACAGTACTGATGGTAGGTACCAAATAGTAATGTAACCATTTTGAATCTTTCATTAGGTATTCCTAATAGAAAAAGCGTTGAAAAACAACCCTCACATCATGGCCGTTATGTACTCATGACTCAACACCAACTGTTTTAAGCTATTACGATCGTGAAGGGTTGGCTCTATTTTTCACTTTTATAAAACGCAAATCTTATAAATACGGCAATCCCTTATCATATCAATCCTTGCAGTACGTGATGTGACAAGAGCTCGTCTTGCAGCATACGACAATCCCTTATCATATCAATCCCTACAGTACGTGACGTAGCGTCACATCTTATGCCAAGAGCTCGTCTTGCGGCATACGGCAATCCTTTATCATATCAATCCTTGCAGTACATGATGTGGCGTCACACCTTATGCCAAGAGCTCGTCTTGCGGTATACGGCAATCCCTTAGCATATCAATCCTTGCAGTACGTGATGTGGCGTCACACCTTATGCCAAGAGCTCGTCTTGCGGCATACGGCAGTCCCTGAGCATATCAATCCTTACAGTACGTGATGTGGTGTCACACCTTATCCCAAGAGCTCGTCTTGCGGCATAAGGCAATTTCTCAGCATATCAATCCTTACAGTACGTGATGTGGCGTCACACCTTATGCCAAGAGCTCGTCTTGCGGCATACGGCAATCCCTGAGCATATCAATCCTTACAGTACGTGATGTGGCGTCACACCTTATGCCAAGAGCTCCTCCTGCGGCATACGGCAATCCCTTATCATATCAATCCTTACAGTACGTGATGTGGCGTCACACCTTATGCCAAGAGCTCGTCTTGCGGCATACGGCAATCCCTTATCATATCCTTGAACGCCAGTTTCTAAACATATTATTCCGAGTATTTACTCTTTGTCAGTATTAATGACCCAGTAAATCTAAAGAACACACTGCAGACTATTCTTCTATTAAATATTATCAACTTCTCGCATACAGGGTGATCGAGGGCGACAAGGCCATAGAGCGATAATCCGGGCCCGGGGGGGGGGGGAATATATGTGCAACTCTATTACTCCTTCACCTAAAATCATTGTATATTTACACCAGTACACCTGGCCCCTGAGAAAACTGCATGCCCGGGGGCAGTTCACCTCGACCTTGTCGGGTCTACAGGGCGACAAGAAAACAGACAGACTGAGGGGTATCTCGCGAGGAGGACCCAAAAATAACCTCCATGGTCCCCAGGGCCGGATTAATAATAGTAGCACGTGCTACGTGCCCCGCGCTTTGACAAATTACACAAGATATTTCGATATTTCAGGGTTGACAAATGAAAAAACATATCATTTTGACGGGGCCCCCAACTCTTCAAAGTATGTCGTAAAATCTAATTTAGGAAAGTACATGTAGGTAGGTACCTAACTTAATAAAGAAACGATTCTTGCAACATAAGCAAATTGGTTTTTTAGCATGAGCGGTAATCATGTTTTATCGATGTTGATATACTCAAAATTTAATTTCTCTTTTCTCCACCAGCTGTAGGCACTAGACCAAAAGGTCAAAAGATAATCATTTTTTGTACTAGCTCCAAAAAGTAGACTACTTAGGCGGCGCTGGCAAGTGGTGGAGAGGGCCCCGTTCTGTGAAAGTGCTACGGGCTCCGCGGAAGATTAATCCGGCCCTGATCGTCCCGGGTTACAAATATGACGATTTTCACGAAAGAGTAAGTACCAGGAAAGGGTTAGTAAATAACGGTTTGTCCCGGATATTTATTTCATAAAAGGGGACTACATGGGGTTCCATGTGGTTGAATAGGGCTCAAAAACTAAACGTAATCCATGTCCATAGATGTTTTATCAAATTCGGACGAACGTTCGAAAGTTATTGTGGAACGAACAAACATGTTTGGTGGTTAAACTATACAAGGGCCATGTCTCCAGGGCCGTAGACAGAAAATCCAGGCCGGGGGAAAAATTTACGGGCCTAAGTAGGTGCGACCTGTAAGTTTTAGTATCGCGGTCAGTGGCCTTCCACCAAACTGTGAGCCTGTGACTTCCTTTCAATAGGTATATGAGACGGTAAATTCGACTTATTGATCGATGCGGACGAAGTGTTCATTTTTCTTTAACAGTCTGTTTGCTGTCGTTCCACTATGAATATTGATTAAGTTTAGCAGCTAGGATTATTCAATATGTTCAGATAATTTGCCGAGTGGTTTTTGAACCCTTCACAGAATTACTAGTATATTACTATTAGTAGTATATTACTAAATACTAGTATATTACTATTACTAGTATATTACTAACTACTAGTATATGTATGAGATCCGGCGGGAATTTTTGAATAGCGCCCCAACAGTAGGTCGGTAATATTGCGGTTGAAAGTCTTGTGTTTCAGTAAGCGGACTTTTTATTGTTTGACGATTTCGAGGTTTTGATTATGATGCACGGAGCAGAAGATGAAATTTTTGTGTGAAGTTTGGGAAAAAAAATTACTGACTTTCTTTCTCAGCATTTGTTTACTTTCTCTTCCTATAGAAGATAAAGTATTGTATTCGTGCAGAAAATTTTGATATTTTTTTCAATTGAATTGAGACAATTAATGGTTTTCGTTACATTGAAACCTTGAAGCTGTGAGAAAAAAAGAGACCACACATGTGGGCAAGCGGGGTCAGAGAAAACGCCCCTGTGCATTTTTCGCTCCTCATTTGCGATTTTTAAACGAAATATCATTCCACAGCCTCCGCACTCAACAGTTAAGAGTCATGAAAGGCCAATGAAAGGAGAAAAGCTTGACCTGGTTGACGCCATTAAAAAAATCACTGGGGCCCAAAATTTGGATAAGGCGTTCGAGATTTATCGTGCTACAAAAGGACACACAGACAAAAAGACAAAAATAAAATAAAATAATAATATCGTGTGAAAACATAGACCTCACTTCATTCGGTCAATAAGAACCATAGTAACCAAAGTCAACGTCAGTAAAGACAAAAATATCGTACCAAATTGGCCTCGATGATGAAATAATAGTGGCCCCCGTAAAAACTTAATTACTACATAGGTAAAAGTTGCCCCCCCTAAAAATTGGCTCCGCTAAAAACTCGCCCCATTCGGAGCTTGTGCCGCGTCCCTTCACAGTCTGTGAGCATCAGTTCACTTTTTGACTCTTTCTGTATGAGACACCAGTAAGCTCTATTATTTGTTTATCTTATTAGCAAGAACTTGCGAACTCAACAACTTATAGTAATGTGTCATGACTCACATACTGACGAAATAATTACCAAAACACAATAAACACTTACTGTCGCCAATTACTCAAAAACAATTACAAAATATAAACGAAAAACGACATTACAACGTTATTAATGGAAACGGTGTAGAAAGTTTTTTCCGTGTAAAATCGTTTCGGAAAAATTGAATTTTGAAAACATCTCATCAAAAGCAAAGAAGAATTGAGGAACTTTACACAATATGGTAAGACTATCTGTTATCTGCTTCACACGGCCTTTGCTACTGTTCTTATATTTTTAACACCCAGTAACACGCGGGGCAGAATTTTGCTGTCATATTTGATTTTTCGTCAGTAACCATTTTTTAGGAAATTAGAATAAAGACAATATTCCAGGAATGTGTTATTGATATAAAATACGTCATCTGACCTTCGCATTTTAAGTTTTAGGACCTATAGAATACGCAGAATGATTGCCCCGATAGCTCAATGGTCACAACGTCTGGCTGATAATCCAGGGATTTTGGGTTCGAAACCCCTCGGCTAGATTGACTCAACTTCCATCCTTATACTCGACTAGACTCATAAATTAAAATAAATAGTCTTTTTGGTAAGCGTTGGGGGGGTAAAAAGTTTTATTATTTTTGCCAGAAAAATAATAAACCCATGAGTTTTGGCAGAGTTTTTTTCATGGATTAGGAAAGTCGTGTGATATTCACAACAGATTTTTTTAACAAAGAGTAATAAGTACCTCAAATAATTCGCTTTATTTTGAAAATGACGACATTTCGAATTTGCAACTAGAGATAGCGAATTGCAATTATTCCGGTGTTCATTAGAACATAAAATTAATTATTTTTTATTACTAGGCAGTATATCATTATGTATTGAACCTGTTTGCGATAAAAACCAGATTACCATCTATTTATCGGCGGGGGAACTTCGGGTAATATGGATTACTTTTTTCTATTTTGCCCTTACTCAATATTGATGAGAACTCGCGAACACTCTTACTTCATAAATAGCCCAGTCAAATTAGATTTTCGCCTAGAAAAAATTAATAAAAAGCGGGAAATGATTATTATTATTATTTTTTTTTTTACGTTGGGCTTAATGAATAATAGTAATCTAAGTTTGCGACGCTTTCTGAGGTGAGCTAAATTTTTTAGCAGCCAAAAGCCACTTAATTTTGCCGCTAATTTTAGTTTTTGGCGTATAACATTCGAACGATGCATTTTATAAAAAAAATGTCCCATTCAAACTTAATAAGAATTGAATTTAATGTCGAATGACATATTCCAACGATAAATTCGGTTCAGCGGTTTGGTCAGAATGGGAAGTCGAAAATAGGCTATTTTTACACTTTTTAAGAAAATTGTATTATACTCCAATTTAAACGTGAAGGCAATCCAAGGGAGCGCGAGATCAGTTGAATTATTATCATTTAGTTAAAATGTATGTACAAGATTTTTTTTACAAAGGTTATTTTATTGGACATGATTTTGAGAAAATTTGAATGAGATAGCATTCAGCAACATATTAGCGTTTTGAATGAGATAGCATTCAGCAATACATTCGCGTTTTGAATGAGATAGCATTCAGCAATATATTAGCATTTTGAAAGAGAAATCATTCAGCAATACATTGGCGTTTTGAATGAGAAAGCATTCAGCAACACATTAGCGATTTGAATGAGATAGGATTCAAATTTTATAATGTAAAGGGGAGGAGGGCGTGGGAGGCTTCCATTTCAAGAAAAGGGGGCGCGGTACCATAAAGTTTGGGAACCCCTGCTCTAAATCTAAGGAACCAAAAGCCGAGTTTTGAAACACTCGGGTCTGGGCATTGTATTAAAACAGGTTGACACAGTGTTAGAATGAAACTCCCTGAAAACTCGTCGTGGTAGGATCGGGCCTAAAATGATCTGGAGAGCTTAAAATATCATCCATCAATACATGGACTGTCTAGAATTCATTTCCACAAAAAATAGAAATCTGGGAAAATCGTTACTTATTTCTTCTCCCCCAATTCGCTTAATTTCCACACCAGGAGATATAGCGGTGATCGCAGTAGGTATTTATTACACCCTCGTTATGATTTTCTCGGCGTTGCAAAACTACCGTTTTACTTGATATTTTTTGATCTTTTTTTTCGTTATCAACGTCTCCGTGACCAATGTACCCAGGGTCAGATTAACAATAGTAGCATTTGTAGCACGTGCTAGGGGCCCGGGGCTTTGACAACTTACACTAGATATTTCGACATTTCTGGGTTGACAATTGAAAAATATATCATTTTGACGGGGCCCCCAACTCTTCAAAGTATATAGTAATATTTAATTTAGGAGAGTACAAGAAGGTACCTACTACCTAAGAACTTAAGAAACGAGTATTGAAAAATAAGTAAATTGGTGGAAGGGGCCCCGCACTGTGAAAGTGCTACGGGCCCCGCGCAAGGTTAATACGGCCCTCAAGTTACGGGGGTCGACTCCTGGTCGAGTCGAAAAATTTAAAAATCAATTCTCCTGTTCTAGTTGATATCAGACTGGCATTGCTCGCGGAGATTCCGAGTTCAGCCTCGTTAGACGATTGAGCAACAAATGGTGTTAGCTTTTAATACGGTTATTATTATTTGTTATAGAAGTAGCTATGTTTAATCCCAATAATAGGTTTTATGATTTTGATGGCCCTTGGCTGTGGAACTATGATTTTATGCGTTCCAGGTTGACCCCGTACGTAGAACCGTTTGGAGTGAATGTTTTTTTCTTCTTCTTTTTAATTTTGCTTAACGTCTCTTTAACATCTATTGGTCAAGTTTCCGGCTAATGGGGATTAAAACCCCCGTCTCGAATGACCAATAGATGATAGAGAGACGCTAAGAATTTTTTTTTTTTTAATTAGGTTAACGTCTCTATAACATCTATTGGTCATTCAAGACGGGAGTTTTACCCTCCATTCGCTGGAAACCTGCAAACCAGCTACCCACATTGACCTCACCCAGCCTGGGTTGGGCCGGAAAAATAGCGAACATCACGGGGGCGCAAACCCAAGTGGACACCCACATGGCACAACCTCGCTGGACGTTGCTTAACTTCAGTGATCTATCGGAAACTGGTGTATTCAACGTGCCAAAAAAGCTATAACAAAAATTGTGACATACTTATGTAAAAAATTTACATAGCGGTGATCAACCAATCACCTGTCAGTATTGTCTGTGAATGTAAATGACCAATGGTACAGATAGATCATTTCAGTAATTTTAAGTACGATCTAGGTACCTCGTCTGTTTCTCACACGGTAAAACATTTCACTAATACCTCTTTAACAATTTTGCGAATGTCATTCTATTATTTGATAAGTTTTGCTAATTCTATGAATCACGTCAAACATCAATAAAATTAAACAAGTAATTAACAGTGCTAGAATGGTAATTCATTAATTTTTTTTTTTATTTAGATACATATTTTTTTATTTTCACTCTGTCAAATTTTAGTGAAAGAAATAATTTTTCTTTTCTTTTTTTAAATAATTTTGGATTAATTTAAAATTCAGTGTTTAGAAAAACATTACTTTTATGTAACATTATTTTTTTAATATATTATATTAGGTATGTAATTGTGGGAGATAAATTTACCTACGAGTAGGTATATATAATAAAGTTAAATCTTTGAATAACATATTCATTATAAGTGTTAACAAATATTAACTTTTAAAATAAATTAAAACAGAACACTGACCATAAACACTATTTATAATTATTTATGAAGAAACTAGTTTCGAATCATTTGATTCATCATCAGTCTAGTCGAGCCAAAGGATGGAGGGTAACATCCTTAGCCCCTACATCCTTTGACTCGACTAGACTGATGATGAAAACTAGTTTCCAATCATTTGATTCATCATCATTCTAGTCGAGTCGAAGGATGGAGGGTGACATCCTTAGCCCCTACATCCTTTGACTCGACTAGACTGATGATGAAAACTAGTTTCAAATCATTCGATTCATCATCAGTCTAGTCGAGTCGAAGGATGGAGGGTGACATCCTTAGCCCCTACATCCTTTGACTCGACTAGACTGATGACGAAAACTAGTTTCCAATCATTCGATTCATCATCAGTCTAGTCGAGTCGAAGGATGGTGACATTCTTAGCCCCTACATCCTTTGACTCGACTAGACTGATGACGAAAACTAGTTTTTTCATAAATAATTATCAATAATGTTTTTGGTAAGTGTTTTGTTTTAATGTATTTTAAAAGTTAATATAAAATAAATTGAACATCATTTGAACTTATGTAAAGTACGATTCATAATGAGTTTAATATTATTTTACTTTTACTGGTTTATGAAATAAATGAAGAGTGATTTCTTTGTGGTAAAATGTTTAAGTGTCATCACAGCGTTACAAGGATTTCTTTTAACTCCTCTAATTGAAATATTTCCTCTACTGTAGGAATTGAAGGTTTGGCGAAAACCGCCAACGCTCGATTTGATTTCATGCATCAATTACTTACCTCTCTTGAGATATCTTGTTCACAGGCAGACTAATGGTTGAAACTCGAGATTTTGTGTCTGGGGGACCTCAAAACATGTTTTGGACGGTTTGGTATTGAAAATTCGACCTCAAAAATTTCCTCACTATATGAGATACGCACCTATGTATACAGGGTGTATCTAAATTACGCCGTCAAAAAATTATGGGTGGTAGAACACAACATTTACAGTCGGAAAGGCCAATATACCCTATGGCGGAAATGTACCGTTTTCAAAATGGCGGCTTTTTGGTGTTATTTTCAAAATGCATGGCCTTGCGGTACTTCTTGAGGAATAACTTTTTTTTTGCACATTGTATCAAAAAAATTCTTTTGCCATGTGAGGTGTACCAAAATTTGCCATAGAAATAATATGTTACATGGGGCTAAACAAAAAGTTATAACCAATTTTTTCCAATTCTAAACAAACAAAGTTCTAAAATTTTAGCGGACTCGCCAAATACTTTATGAAAAAGGCCCGAAAAAAATTCTGCGTAATTTAGATACACCCTGTATACTAAAGGCACCTGTGTGCCAAGTTTCAAGTCTCTAGGTTTAGCCATCGTGGAGCTTTTTGATTATCAGTGAGTCAGTATACCAACTGAGCTTTGCGTTTTATAAGTGGAGATAAGGAATTATCAGTGAGTCAGTGTACCAACTGTGCTTTGCGTTTTATAAGTATAGATAAGGAATTATCAGTCAGTCAGTGTACCAACTGAGCTTTGCATTTTATAAGTATAGATAAGGAATTATCTGTGAGTCAGTGTACCAACTGAGCTTTGCGTTTTATAAGAATAGATAAGGAATTATCTGTGAGTCAGTGTACCTACTGAACTTTACGTTTTATAAGTATAGATAAGGATTTATCAGTGTACCAACTAGGCTTTCCGTTTTATAAGGAAAGTATAAATAATTAACCAATGTTCTGAACCACAAAAATATAAGTTAGTGGTATCTTCTTCGAACCAACAGCCTCAACAACGAGGTTTATGGTGGACGAATATTTTTATTCGACGCATTCTACGAACGTTGCAAAGTAAAATATTTGAGTTGGAGGTAAAAATAATGGGTAAAAAATAAGCCACGTTCTGCCGATTTAGAGTGTTTTTTTTCTCCATAATTTAGCAACCCCGCAAATCCTCATCCTATATCCACCTGTGCTTCTGAGACTAGGGATGGGATTTTCGACTCACGTAGGTGAGTCGACATAACTCGACTTGACTCACCAATATGAGTCGACTCTCGATGTCGACTGTTCTCGAGTGACAATTTTTAAGAACACCTTTTTTGTTCAGAAAGACATAATAAAACCAATTGACAAAAGGGGCTACTACCAAATAAACGTCCCCAACTTCGGTGAATACATTAAAAAGACATCACAACCAGGATAAAAGAACATTTTCCTTCAGTAAACAACAAACACCCGGAAAAATATTTTTCCCTTTTTTATCTTTATCAGTCAACAAACAAAAAAAGGTACTCGTAAGTCGACTCTTTGAAGAGTCGACTCATTTCAAAAAGATGATTCGACTAGTGAGTGAGTCGACTCATGATTCGACTCGTGGATTCCTGAGACACACTTTATAAGATGTTGTATAGTCCTATTCGTCGCGCATTGCGATAATTAATTTGCAATTAATGAAACTCAAATACCTATGTATTTACAATTCGTAAACATCTATTTTGAAAATACGCCGGATTAAACATAAATAGGTACTTATCATTTTTGTTAAAATGTATTTATTATTAGGTAAGTACTTATTGTACCCATTCTACGCCGGATTAAACATAAATAGGTACTTATCATTTTTGTTAAAATGTATTTATTATTAGGTAAGTACTTATTTTCCCATTCTACGCCGGATTAAACATAAATAGGTACTTATCATTTTTGTTAAAATGTATTTATTAGGTACTTATTTTACCCATTCTACGCCGCATTACATAATCGATATTAAGATTTCGATAATATCGAACAAAAAAATAATAATTTAGGTAGGTACGTCACAAATTTCGCCGCTTTGCTGCTGGGGTTGTTGATATTTATATCGAATATCGATATTAAAGCTTTGATACAACCGATATTTTATTTCGATTTTCGACCATCCGTTTATATCGCTTATCGATATTAAGCTTTTGATACGGCAATCCTATTCCTCTTACCGTTTAATTTCAAATCTTTGGTTATGACACCCAGTATATGTGATAACCAGCTGTTTGTCCGTGCTTCGCCACGCTTACGAAATTGTGACATTAAATCTTCTCAAATTTGGATTTTTGTTGGAACCGATCCCCAGGAAGAGCACGGCTTAAGGCTTATATTTAGAAAATTCATTATTTTAAAGATATTACTTTTTGTTCTGCGGAACACCTTCGTATTAAATTTCAGCTTTCTCGCTCATCCCGAAGTGGTACTTCTCAATCATGGATTTTTGGTGGAACCGACCCCAGGGAGCGCATGGCTCCAATCTAGAAAATTCAAAATATTTTATAGAAAGATATTACTTTTTGTACTGTGGAGTACCTTCGTATTAAATTTTCGCTTTCTCGCTCATCCCGAAGTGATACTTCTTAATTTTGGATTTTTTGGTGGAACCGGTACCTAGAGTGAGCACCACTTCTATTTAAAAAATTCAATATTTTACTCAAGGATATGACTTTTTGTACTTCGTAGTCAGTATAACAACTGGGCTTTGCGTTTTATAAGTATAGAAGATTATCTTTGTCATTTGGTGAACTATTTTTTGGATTTTTAATTAGTTTTTGTGGCGTAACCTTTTCAGTGCGAGAAGAGAGTCATCTAGTTCTCACCTAACATCTGTAGCGTTTATTTTAATTAAGTCTTCAAGGCGATCTTTGTTTCCTCACCATGGAAGAGAGGGAATTTGGAGCATTGTTTCATCTAGGCATTCTAGGCGCTCGGTAGTGTGATGGCATGGCCAGGACCGACGAGGGGAGAAAAATGGGGGGAATCCCCCCAGCCCCAGGATTTTCTAAGAGGCCCGGTGAGAAAATTATCATAATGAAATTTTTCATGTTTTTTTCTGAATCTTTAATATATAAATCAGAAATTTGTAAATATGTGCCTATGTATGAGAGGTTGTTTGTTACAATACCACAGTCCAAAGGGTAACAGATAGCGAAAACTTGATGGGAATGGACCCCCGCAAAATCATGGTCTACGACCACAGGAAAATTATCAGAACTGAAATATGTCAGGCAGTTTTCGAGTTACGGCTCCTATATCTTAAATTTTGTCGCGACAACATATCAACTCAAAGCGAGAAAACCAGGAACGGGTAAAATAAAATTTAGAAAATACTAAGAAGTCCTAATGGCCGTGCCTCTAAGGCGCCTGGCGAAACGTTTAAATCTTAGTTTTTCAAGGCTACAACATACAGGGTCGACACAACCCCCCCCCC
>CM022874.1:43996972-44012127 GCA_012654025.1 Pachypsylla venusta
TCTTTCGACTCGACTAGACTGATGATGAATCGAATGATTCGAAACTAGTTTCTTTATAAATAATTATAAATAATGTTTTTGGTAAGTGTTTTGTTTTTATTTATTTAAAAGTTAATATTTTTAACACTTAATCATGTTATTCAAATACTTATAATTTAAATAATCTTACCAGAACTGTATTTCAACGCTTCCCATAGAATCGGCCCTGAACTAATTTTACAAATATCCCAAGGAGATTGCTTGCTAAAAGAATTTGGTGTTGACTTTGATGTGTCAACAATTCGTTGTGATTCATTGTAAACCCTGGTCCCACCCAATCCATTTTGATGTTTCGTATATCGAGACGAAACAATTTTTCAGGTTAATTTAATTTAATTAATAGTTTAATTAATTTTAGTTATTTATTAATTTTCAGGTAAGAATTCAAATTAGTTATAAATTTTTTCCTCACCTACTTTCTTAATCCAATTTGGCGCTTTAACCACTGTATCAGAACAGGTCCCTCGGTCCATGTTCAGTCATATTAAAAAGAGAGTCAACGCTCTCGGCGTTATCAATTAAGGTAGAGAGGGAGGAGATAGAGGCGTATAAAGAAATAAATTTTTAGGATCTCCCAAAAATATAACCGCGGTAAATTGGTCACTTAAACTCTAAAGCTATGTTCAGGTGATCGAACAGTATCGCGCGGTACTAGTTCTGCAAATTTCTAATGACTTGTACAGTTAATCCGCGCGGTTTGGAGCGAAATAAAGTAGCCAAGAACGTATTTTGAAGCCAGAATTTTGTTTTGTGAATTTTCAAAATCGTATAGCCCTTTACGTTTACGTTTAACTTTTACGTTTCTAATACAACAAACCGTAAAAAAGATAAAAGTCATTTCTAAAAAACAAAATATTATAAAAACTATACAGAAAATATCCAAACATGTATACCAAATTTCGTTAAAATCGGATGAAAATTGTGGCTTGTATCGCGTAACAAACATACACACATAGTTTTTTTTCGGTAGGTATGTAGATATACGGGGGTCAAAAGTGGAGTTCACTAATGTTCACAATAAACCTTTGAAATCGCCAGGAAAAACCCACAAATTTCCCCCTCTCAAAATTTTATATTTTACGTTTCATAGTATGAGGAATCCAAAAATATAATTTGTCACTCAAATGTTGACGGATCTCATTGCAACCCAAAACTTATCATAATAGTACAATACTTTCTTATCTTGAAACCTAATTGGATATTATTTTTCTTCCAGAATGACTCCTAACAGTATCTCCTCAACAATTTTGGTCAACAATTTACACCCTAAAGAAACTGATAGTATTACAGATATTCGGCCCAAGGAGCGGACTGCCCGGGTGGAGCAACCGATCATCTGGTTTAACGTTGTCTTCATTATCATCTTCCACATTATTGCTGCCTGCTCGATAGTTTGCGTTAGATGCAAATTTTTTACCATATTATGGGGTAAATACTTCTAACCTCCATTTTACTCACTTGCTCCGACAGACGCCAGATATGAATATCCTTTTGGGGACTGGATTTGACTCCAAGAAGGAAACATTTTTTCTCCTAAAATTTGGAGGGAGTTTTATATTCTATTTCTGCCAATTTTTTGCAAACTTAAATTAGTGCTCATGCAATTTAGGAATGGCCATTTCTGAACTTCTCTGGTTGGGGGAAATAGTGATAATGTAAGGTTGTAAGGTACAAAATAACATAGGTGTTTTAATCCTACCAGAGAGGTAAGGAACCTTAAGTACGGCCATGTCTCTGTGCAAAGGTCAAACATGGAGAGGTAAGGAAACTTAAGTAGGGCCATGTCTCTGTACGAGGGTCAAACATGGAGAGGTAAGGAAACTCAAATACGGCCATGTCTCTGTACAAAGATCAAACATGGAGAGGTAAGGAAACTTAAGTACGGTCATATCTCTGTACAAAGATCAAACATGGAGAGGTAAGGAAACTTAAGTACGGCCATGTCTCTGTACAAGGGTCAAACATGGAGAGGTAAGGAAACTTAAGTACGGCCATGTCTCTGTACAAAGTTCAAACATGGAGAGAATATTTTTTCCCATAAAATTATGGAGGAGAGAAAATATATGAAATTTAGGGAAAAAAATCTTCCGCGGAGTCAAACCACCAGACCCTTCAACGACTACGGGCAGCATGTTGCCTCGAATGGTGAAGCGTAGGCCGCAGTCATTTATAATATTACTAGCATCCCCCGATCGCGGCTTCGCCCCCGCATATTTTAAAGCATCGTGCTCGTGCTATCTCTCTCGCTCCAATGTATTTCTTATGGAGATTGTTTACTTTTCGCGATTTCTACCCCTTAAAATTAAAATTTTGCAAAATCCTTTCTTAATACACACTTGCATGGTGCAGCGAATGTTCCTGCCAGTCTGTAGTATTAATAGTTTCGGCTCTACGTTGATCAGTCTCACTCAGGACATTGCCTTTTATATATAAAGATGTAATCCATGCAGAACTAGAAGACAACACGTGCGTTCAGAACACGTAGGATCAATGGATTTAAACAACGTCCAGCGAGGACAGCGAGGTTTAACTTGGTTAGCAACTAGCAACTACATAGATTTGAGCCCTGGTGATCCCGGTTATTTCTGGCCCAACCTATTTCATAACTTTTGTCTAAATCAATTGTATCATTTCAGGTTTGTTCATTGGTGTGGTGGGTGGTTTTGGAGTGACAGGTGGTGTTCACAGATTGTGGGCACATCGATCTTACAAAGCCAAATGGCCTTTGAGAGTTATTCTTCTGATTTGTTATTCGGTGTCAGGACAGGTTCGTAATTTGTGCAATTAGGTGTTTTTGTAGTACCAGATTCTACATGATCTTCATCCAAATTTAGAAGGGCTGCTGATATGTATTTGGGTTTGGTCCTCCCGGTCTTGTGGTATCTCTCTGACATTGGACGCGGAACATGCGCGGATATAGGGGAGGGCCCGGGTCGCAGGTACCCCCCAGTTTTTTTAAGCGGGCGGTGTTCCTCAAATTTCATTATACCTAATCACGTAATTTTNTTGCTGTTTCATTGTACTAGTTATAGTTCCTTATTATTATTTTGTAGAAAGCTTTGTGTATTCTTTAAGTGAAAGAGGTCTACAGTTCACAGAACCATTGTCCGTTGTCATATTCTTCTTCTATTTTCAGATATTTCACATGGATCAAACTGGTTTGCTGTTTCATTGTACTAGTTATAGTTCCTTATTATTATTTTGTAGAAAGCTTTGTGTATTCTTTAAGTGAAAGAGGTCTACAGTTCACAGAACCATTGTCCGTTGTCATATTCTTCTTCTATTTTCAGATATTTCACATGGATCAAACTGGTTTGCTGTTTCATTGTACTAGTTATAGTTCCTTATTATTATTTTGTAGAAAGCTTTGTGTATTCTTTAAGTGAAAGAGGTCTACAGTTCACAGAACCATTGTCCGTTGTCATATTCTTCTTCTATTTTCAGATATTTCACATGGATCAAACTGGTTTGCTGTTTCATTGTACTAGTTATAGTTCCTTATTATTATTTTGTAGAAAGCTTTGTGTATTCTTTAAGTGAAAGAGGTCTACAGTTCACAGAACCATTGTCCGTTGTCATATTCTTCTTCTATTTTCAGATATTTCACATGGATCAAACTGGTTTGCTGTTTCATTGTACTAGTTATAGTTCCTTATTATTATTTTGTAGAAAGCTTTGTGTATTCTTTAAGTGAAAGAGGTCTACAGTTCACAGAACCATTGTCCGTTGTCATATTCTTCTTCTATTTTCAGATATTTCACATGGATCAAACTGGTTTGCTGTTTCATTGTACTAGTTATAGTTCCTTATTATTATTTTGTAGAAAGCTTTGTGTATTCTTTAAGTGAAAGAGGTCTACAGTTCACAGAACCATTGTCCGTTGTCATATTCTTCTTCTATTTTCAGATATTTCACATGGATCAAACTGGTTTGCTGTTTCATTGTACTAGTTATAGTTCCTTATTATTATTTTGTAGAAAGCTTTGTGTATTCTTTAAGTGAAAGAGGTCTACAGTTCACAGAACCATTGTCCGTTGTCATATTCTTCTTCTATTTTCAGATATTTCACATGGATCAAACTGGTTTGCTGTTTCATTGTACTAGTTATAGTTCCTTATTATTATTTTGTAGAAAGCTTTGTGTATTCTTTAAGTGAAAGAGGTCTACAGTTCACAGAACCATTGTCCGTTGTCATATTCTTCTTCTATTTTCAGATATTTCACATGGATCAAACTGGTTTGCTGTTTCATTGTACTAGTTATAGTTCCTTATTATTATTTTGTAGAAAGCTTTGTGTATTCTTTAAGTGAAAGAGGTCTACAGTTCACAGAACCATTGTCCGTTGTCATATTCTTCTTCTATTTTCAGATATTTCACATGGATCAAACTGGTTTGCTGTTTCATTGTACTAGTTATAGTTCCTTATTATTATTTTGTAGAAAGCTTTGTGTATTCTTTAAGTGAAAGAGGTCTACAGTTCACAGAACCATTGTCCGTTGTCATATTCTTCTTCTATTTTCAGATATTTCACATGGATCAAACTGGTTTGCTGTTTCATTGTACTAGTTATAGTTCCTTATTATTATTTTGTAGAAAGCTTTGTGTATTCTTTAAGTGAAAGAGGTCTACAGTTCACAGAACCATTGTCCGTTGTCATATTCTTCTTCTATTTTCAGATATTTCACATGGATCAAACTGGTTTGCTGTTTCATTGTACTAGTTATAGTTCCTTATTATTATTTTGTAGAAAGCTTTGTGTATTCTTTAAGTGAAAGAGGTCTACAGTTCACAGAACCATTGTCCGTTGTCATATTCTTCTTCTATTTTCAGATATTTCACATGGATCAAACTGGTTTGCTGTTTCATTGTACTAGTTATAGTTCCTTATTATTATTTTGTAGAAAGCTTTGTGTATTCTTTAAGTGAAAGAGGTCTACAGTTCACAGAACCATTGTCCGTTGTCATATTCTTCTTCTATTTTCAGATATTTCACATGGATCAAACTGGTTTGCTGTTTCATTGTACTAGTTATAGTTCCTTATTATTATTTTGTAGAAAGCTTTGTGTATTCTTTAAGTGAAAGAGGTCTACAGTTCACAGAACCATTGTCCGTTGTCATATTATTCTTCTATTTTCAGATATTTCACATGGATCAAACTGGTTTGCTGTTTCATTGTACCAGTTATAGTTCCTTATTATTGTTTTGGAGAAAGCTTTGTGGTTTCTTTACTTCTTATGAATTTTGTTCGGTATACATTGAATCTAAATTTTACATGGCTGGTTAATAGTGCTGCTCATATTTGGGGAAACAAACCATTTGATACGTAAGTTGTAAATTACCTTAGGTGCAATCGAGGCATCTTACTGTCAAAATTTACTGCAAACCGCCGACTTCTTCATCACTCCCATTTTTATATCTCTCGGTTTACATCTCTAATGTCCGGCAAAAAGTTGTTAGCATCTTACAGTCGAAATAGTCTAAACGGCCGACTTCTTCATCACTCCCATTTTTATATCTGAGCGCACGGCAGTGCGCCAGGCCAGGTTCCGGAAAGCACCAGTGTATTTTTACACGAAGCAATTCACCAAATTTTTCACATCATCAGATATCCGGTTCTATAAGGGATAGATCATTGAAATTTTGAACATACATTCCGTAGTATAGCACACTACTAGAGGATAAACTTAACCCGGAGGGAAATAGGTAATTTCAAAGTTTGCACTTTTGGATACTCACTGACTGATTGATTCACTCGTTAACTCTCAGTACTATAACTTCAGGGAAGAAGATACACTATAAATATTGCTGTTTTTATTTGTTTTGTAGTGCATATTTGGGTCCGGTTTACACAGAAATTCCTGGTTTCCGAGATGTTGTGTAATCAAAAAGAAGAAGAAGAAATAAAGAAAAACGGACAAATAATCAGTTACATATCTTTACAAAAAGTATTGATATCTCACAAAAAAATTATCATTGAAAATGGCCAAGTTCCACCCACTCTTCCAAAAAATTCCGCCTATGAAAGTAGTGATATCTATTATTGGGACCATGTTTATTGTTGCTGCTGTATTTCTTGCACTTAAATATCTTATTGCACGTTCTTTGTCTCAATTCTCTTAAAATAATACTGACTTTACACTTGTCAGTTTTTTCTAAGGGGAATCGTAAAATATTACCTTTTTATTTGGCCTTTTTTCAATGATAATTTTTTTTGTGTCTCTCGGTTTACATCTCTAATGTCCGACAAAATTAGTTAGCATCTTACACAACTCAGCTCAGTATTCTGGGGGACAGATCTGGACTGTAGAGGGGCTTGAAATATCTCAGTGAATCCACACTCACGCACAGCAGCCTTTGCAATGACAGCGCTGTCCTTCCAAAGCCATTTGGCCTTGGGCGACCGAATAAGGTCGGATAAAACTATTTTTACTTTATCAATTTCGCTTTGCATTTTTCAGACGTATCATGCCTGCTGAAAATCCGTACGTATCGTTTGTATCCATGGGTGAAGGATGGCACAACTATCACCATGTATTTCCTTGGGATTATAAAGCCGCCGAATTGGGCAACTATTCTCTCAACCTTACAACTCTCTTGATAGATCTGTTTGCTAAAATTGGTTGGGCATATGATTTAAAACAACCATCCGAAGAGTTAGTTCGACGTACGGCACTGAGACATGGAGATGGAAGCCATCATCATTCTGAAGTGGCCTTTGATGAGAAAGTTGATGAAATAGATGTAAATCAAAATTGTGTGGACAATCTAAATTTGGAGAAAAATAAAATGCTGTGATTTGACGGCCTTTTTCTTACAAAACCAAAATTCACTCTTTTAGTCAAAGCCTAACAAACAGAGCAGAAATTCTAGGCTATTTCTCCAAATGTCCAGCCTAGATCTAACACCAAATTAAGTTCAATTTATACTAGTCCGATAGCCTCTGAACTCTGAACCGAAACGACACGATATTTTTTCAACCAAAAGAATGTTTATCGTTGGCAACGATAATGTTTATCGTGTTGTGTCGGTGACTATCGTACTTTTCACTATAAAACAAATGAAAACATATGTGCACATTGCATAGCTAAAGATATTAAAAGGCGTGCATATTTGTATTTACTATCTCAAGCATAACACGTGGGGGTCCCAATTTTGCTATCATATTCGATTTTTCGTTAATGACTTTTTGTAGGGGATTAGAATAAAGTCAATATTGTAAGAATGTGTCATTGATATAAAGCACGTCAAATTGAATGACATTTGCATTTAGGACAGGGTTTTAAGGGTTCAAACCCCCCTCCCGAAATTTTTGAAAAGGTTTGATTTTTCCTATAATCCCATTATGGTAAAACTCCCTTTACATGACCCCCCCCTACAAGCCACTGTTTGCATTTAAATTTTAGAATATTTGGATAACGCAGAATTAAGGCATTTATTGGGTGACAGTTTGTGCTCGTCAGCATTTTGCTGATGTGTTCTTTTTTTGTGTGTTGTATGTGTCACGTCAGCATTTTGCTGATGTGTTCTTTTGTGTGTGTTGTATGTGTTATGACGTGACTGATTTATTATCAGAAAAAGGTGGTTCCAGAATTATTGTGTTATTCAATATTAGAAACAATGAGGACAGTATTGATCAATTCCACAAAATTCTGTTCCACGTGTTCTTTCCGAAAAATTAGGGCCACGTTTGATGGAGTGAACTCAATTTTGTCACTTTAGATAGCAATTACACTGAATGGAGTTCAGATTAGAATGCACTATTAGACTAAGTTCAGATGATCGCACGGTACCGCGCGGGAGGAGCATTCACATGACAACGTATGTACGCGCGGAAGTCTGGCATCAAAATATCTATTTGGCTAATTTATTTCGCCTCAAACCGTGCGATCAACTGAACAAGTCAATACAAATTTATAGAACTAGTACCGCGTGGTGCCGTGCGGATAAGCTGAACAAATCAATACAAGTTTGTAGAACTAGTACCGCGCGGTACAAGATCTTCCGCAAGGTCATGTAGACAATATGTACTAATTAGATAGATCTTATGCCGCGCGGTTCATGCGATAGTCTGAGCCTTAAGGTAGCCACACACCATGAGATTTTCCTCAAGCTATGGACTGTTCAGTCCATGCTTCGAGGAAATCCTCAACGTGTGTGATGAATGCCTTGGGATAAATTTGGACGGACAGATCACGAGAATCGGAATTGAAAAACCTTTCCGACGGCCTCAAGGTTTGGACGGATCAAAATTCCTAAAGATAAATCTTAACGTATGTGCGTGCTTCAGTCCATTTTGTCAGTTTTTATTTGGAGCGGTGAAATAAGGAGTTGTGTTTTTTTAAGTAGAATGGCGTCAGCTCGGGATTTTTTGGAGGATTTTACCCATATTTATGAAAGTGAACCATGCCTTTGGGAAATAAAGGACAGTGTCATTTTTGGTGATGTCTTTTACAGTGTCTTTTTTGGTGATTAAGGGAGTTATTAATGACGATAAATGTAGGTACGTATCTTCGTCCATTCTCAAGTAATTATGACTAGGTGTGTCCGTGGACAAAAACGGGCGGAGCAATCCGTTTCAACTCGCATTTTCGGGCACCGCATAAACTTTAGCATATTGCTCCATTNTTTTTTTTTTTTTTTTTTTTTTTTTTTTTTTTTTTTTTTTTTTAGTTTAGTTTTAAAACATTTTGCTACACATAGCAAACCCACAGTTGCTAAAACATCGTTCTCACTCATTATTTTGTGTTATACGAAATTGGAAAAAGAAAAAAAAAGAATCACGAAACCAAGTTTCAGTGCTCGCAATGCTCACAAAAATTTAACTGGAGAAAAAAATACCGTGTGTGTCCGGGGCTTCAGTTGAGGATTTCCTTGAGGAATTCCTCAACCTTAAAGTTAGTATATTCTAATCTGAACCAATCTACCGATGGACGTTGCTTTACTTCAGTGATATTCAACGTGTCATTAGATACCGGCTCCACATCAGTTTCTATAATATAAAAATGACTAGGCTTGACTGTTAGTGTTTTTAAAACATAAGGATGACTCAAAAGTACGGATTTTTTTTACAAACTCTACACTTTCACAGACTTATAGTTTGCAGAACCTCTTGTTTACTGTGAAATGTGAACTGGGTTGATTAGGAACAGTTGGTACAGAGAGGTATTGGAGTTTTATTTTTTAAAAAAAAACTCATTTAGATACTCCTAGGTACCTATAATAGTAGTTTTGTGATCTCACGCATTTAAATAGCCACAATTTGACCCCGGGTGATCCAGTATGGCTCATAAAACTAATCGGCTTATTCTATGAATAAAATGATAGTCTATGAATATACCGATGGCATTTTTTTGTATGTCATGTCCTGTAGTGTGCGCAGTCAGAAGCGGAAATTGAACGTCGAAACACAAATTTGGTGTTTATAAATTACCACGTTGAATACACCAGTTCCCATCAGATCACTGAAGTTAAGCAACGTCGGGCGTGGTCAGTACTTGGATGGGTGACCGCTTGGGAACTCCACGTATCCTTGGCTCTTTTTTCCGGCCCAACCCAGGCTGCGTGAGGTCAATGTGAGTAGCTGGTTTGCAAGTTTCCAGCGAATGGAGGGTAAAACCCCCGTCTTGAATGACCAATAGATGTTAAAAAGACGTTAAGCCAAATTAAAAAAAAAAAAAATACTACTGGCTTCCATGTCGATTATAATTTGAATCCTCAATCCCCCCCCCTCCCCCCACCCACTTCAATTGGAGACCTGAATCTGCCCCTGTGGGCAGTAGACTTTCCAAGGGATTAATCTTCCTCTTTTTTATTTAAATTAATGAAGTAAAGCCAATCAATGGTGATACGATGTAAAAAAAAGCAGACACCCTGAATTATCCAAAAATTAATTGGTGTTTAAAATGAGTCACCTCTATCGGCTATCAGTATAATATATGACCTTTGCAGAACTTTTCAACTTTTGTCTGCTCGGAAAGTGGAATGTACCATTCTCAGGGCCGGATTAACTTCTTGCTAGGCCCGTTAATACATTTTTACAGCATGAGGCCCTTTTAAGTTTGTAAAAATTCGGGAGTTCCAAAAATATGTTTTTAGAAAAACAGACAAGCGTCAACAAAGTATTAAAATTTTTAATTTCTCCCGTGGGCCCTGGGCAGTTTCCACATTTGTCTGATTTGTCATATGATTAATCCGGCCCTGACCGTACTATATACAGGGTGGACCATTTTAACCTTTAATGGAGAATAACTCGACTGGAAGGCAAAATAATAGAAAAAGTTTTAAACAAAAGTTGTTGCATAAGAAGGGGAACACATGACCATGACCTTCAATATGACCTTCACATTGACCTTGGAGGTTATTTAGAGGTCAAATATGATACGATGTAAAAAAACAGACACGCTGAATTATCCAAAAATTAATTGATGTTTAAAATGAGTCACATCTATCGGCTATCAGTACAATATATGACCTTTGCAGAACTTTTCAACTTTTTCCTTCTCGGAAAGTGGAATGTACCATTCTCAGGGCCGGATTAACTTCTTGCTAGGCCCGTTAATACATTTTTACAGCATGAGGCCCTTTTAAGTTTGTAAAAATTCGCGAGTTCCAAAAATATGTTTTTAGCAAAACACACAATCGTCAACAAACTACTAAAATTCTTAATTTCTCCCGTGGGTCCTGGGCAGTTTCCACATTTGTCATATGATTAATCCGGCCCTGACCTTTCTATATAAACCTTGGGCAGTTTCCACATTTGTCATATGATTAATCTGGCCCTGACCGCACTATATATACCCTGGGCAGTTTCCACATTTGTCATATGATTAATCCGGCCCTGACCTTTCTATATAAAGCGCGTAATCAGAACAGCAAGACTGCAGATATCATGCAAAGGCCATTTGAAAGTTATGCTCTCACAACACCCAATGTGCTCTAGAGACTCTCGTAGTTTCTCGTTGCGATATGTTGACTGAACAAAGTGAGGTCTGGTTGTACCTCAAATTTTATTTCGTTTATCTATTTGTCGACTTGTTTTTTTCTTTGTACCGCGATTCTTCTCGAACATATAATCCGATTTTGCTGAAATTAATTGATTAGTTTTTGGGACCTATTGAGCCACCCAGGGCCATTTAGAATTCAAAATTGGACAAAAAAAATCGTCTGTCGTACACGGTTTTAATGAAATTTGTACAAAAGTGCGCCAAATCTTCGCCATTGTCACTCACGTACGGAATAATAGTCTAGTCATCTAAAAAAGCGAACATATAAAAAAAGGGCGTAGTTCTGAATTATTGGTATCTTGTTCGGATACATGCGGGTAGTGTTAAACCAAGTTTGCTATTTCGACCTTGCAGCTTGGTGTTGAAAACGCTCGATTTTTTCAATTTTTCGAAAAAAATCTCGAAACCAGTTAAGCGGACAGAAATATGATTGCTTCATAGCCAATTGTGGCTTCATAGCCTTAATATAATAGATCCCGATATACAGCGCTTCTTAAATTGTTGATTTCTTTTAAAAAAAAGTTCACTTTTAGCCATGTGTTTCAGCTAATTATTATCTGCTCCAATAAGTACTTTGATAACAATTAGCTCGAACATGACCAAAATTGGGCTTTTTACATTTTTCAGCAAATATTATTTGCTCCAAAACAAATGAGAGTTTTTATTGCTGTCCGATTCACGAGATTTTTTCGAAAAACTGAAAAAAATACGAAAAAATCTAACGTTTTCGACCAATACGCTACGAGCTCAGGTCTTTCGAAATAGCAAACTTGGTTTTACACTACCCGCATGTAACCGAACAAAATACCAATCAGAACAATGCCATTTTTTCTACCTTCGATGTCTTAGTCATGTAAGATAGATGACTAGACAATAATATCTATTAAAACAGTAGCCTGTAGGTCTGGGACACTCTGCATAAGGTTAAGTTCAGATGATCGCGCGGTTCCGCGCTGGAGTAGCATTCACATGACAACGTATCTACGCCCGGAAGTCTGGCATCGAAATATCTTCTTGGCTACTTTATTTCGTCTCAAACCGCGCGGATCAACTGAATAAATTGATACATGTTTGTAGAACTAGTACCGGGCGGTACCACGCGCCCGGTACTAGTTTTCTCTATTTAGATAGATCTGATAGATGTTAGACAGCGTGTATGGCACGTTGCATACACCAGTTCCCGTTCGATCACTGAATTTAAGCAACGTCCAGCGAGGTTGTTCCATATGGGTGTCCACGTTGGTTCGCGCCCCGTGATGCTGGTTATTTTTTCGGACCAACCCAGGCTGGGTGAGGTCAATGTGGGTAGCTGGTTTGCAAGTTTCCAACAAATGGAGGGTAAAACCCCCGTCTTGAATGACCAATAGATGTTAAAGAGACGTTAAGGCTAATTAAAAATAAAATAAAGATAGATCTTGTGCCGCACGGTACCGCGCGATCATGTAAACATAGCCTAACTTTGTTATATTTAAATAAATCTTCTTTCTCCAGACACGGGCCAGTCAGGCCTAGCCTGCCTAATATCAACACTCAGTTCTTAGTTATCATTTCAACTCTTGCCTATGCTAATATAGCTACGCCGCTACCCGCCGCGCCGGCAGTACGAGCACCGAGCACCTACTTGTCAGGACTCATGAGATTCCAACATCAGAATGGATCAGTGAATCACCAACACAAATCAGTTTGACTTTTCTTTCAACTCGTTATATAAGAATGATGAAAGTGACCTTTATATTACATGGCGAAAATAATATGTATAAGATCTAGAATAGTGGTTCCTAAAATGGGTTTATTAAATTACTAGCTGTTTTCCCGTGCTTCGCTGCGGTTACAAAATTCAACATCAATTTCGAGGACGCAAAATTAAATCTTCGAAATTTTAGATTTTTGGTGGAACCGACCCCCAGAGTGAACACGGCTTGTTTGCCAAGTTTCAAGTCTCTACGTTTAGCCATCGTGGAGCCACGTTGATTATCAGTCAGTCAGTCAGTACGTCAGTCAGTCAGTATACCAACTGGGCTTTGCGTTTTATAAGTATAGATTTGACGTAAGGAAACGTTTCAGCTACTTCTAGTTTGCCCTCAAATAAGTTCTAATTTTATCAAAATTGTTGATTCGATTTAAATATAGTAATCCCATGTAATTTCGGCTATCGGTCTTTAAGGTTTCCGTATTTTGATTACCTAACTTTGATTTCATAATTTCAATTACGTTATATCAGTTACCTAACCATGGTTTCATAATTTTGAATACCTAATTTCGAATATCTAACTTTGGTTTCATAATTTTGATTACCTAAATTTGGTTTCATAATTTTCATTAACTCATTTCGATTATCTAACTTTGATTCCATAATTTTCATTACCTAATTTTGGTTACCTAACCATGGTTTCATAATTTAGATTACCTAATATCGGTTACTAAACATTTGGTTTCATAATTTTGATTACCTAATATCGGTTACCTAACATTTGGTTCCATAATTTTGATTACCTAATTTCGGTTACCTAAATTTGGTTTCATAATTTTGATTACCTCATTTCGATTATCTAACTTTGATTCCATAATTTTGATTACCTAATTTCGCTTACCTAACTTTGGTTTCGTAATTTTGATTGCCTAATTTCGGCTATCTTTTCGGTTACCCAACTTAGGTTTCATAATTTCGATTAGGTACCTATTCCATAATTTTGATTCCATTATTTGATTACCTAATTTCGGTTACCTAACATTGGTTTTATAATTTTGAATACCTAAATTTGGATACCTATAGCTCTGATTACCTAATCCTATTTTCTACAAATATTTTTGCAACGCTTTGTAGGTCGAACTAATACAATATTGATTGAGCTATTTATAAAATGACATGCATTGATCTTTGCAGAGGTGCATTTCTAGTGAGGTCAAGATAGGTCGGGTCACATTGCGATAACCTTCAGGTGGTTGGTGCCCATGTGATTGGCGCGTGCAAAGATCATTGTGCAATCAAAGCATGCAACTTGTTAATCGTCACATGCTGGAAAATAACATTTTGATATCGGAAGCTTCAGTACATTAATACCTTAATGCAGTGTATCAGAAAACATTATCAGTATCAGAAAACAGGAAAACACGTTAGAAGATATTAGCCTTGTTCTCATGTTGAATATAATATCACTAAAGTTAGGTAAAATTTAGTGAGGTTTCATTTGGTGGGTGACCAAACCTGTGCTCTTTTGGGATGCCTTTTTGTGCGCTTATGGGTATCTTTATTTACTTTCCTTATCCTAAAAAAAGGTAAGTATTGTAATGGGTTGAACTTTTCGATGTCGAGTTTTCAATGGCAAAACACGTTTTGGGGTCCCCAGAGCCCAAATCTCGAGTTTTAGCCATTGGTCCGTGTGTGTGTGTGTCTGTCTGTCTGTGAACAAGATATCTCAAGAACGGCAAGTGCTAGAGACTTGAAATTTGATATGTATGCCAGTTTTATGTCATGAACGGCAAAATAAGCTTTATACCGTTGGCAGTTTTATGCCGCTCTTTAGTGGTTTTCGCATATCCCGAATAAAATGAGAACGGAAATAGCTAGAACTTTAAACTCGGTGCCAATTCATAATAATTTCATACAAGAAATTGAAAAATAAAACTTAGGTTGAAGTGTAATATATTGTTGGCCGCTAATTAGAGGTTGAAGGCCGCTTTTGGGCGATTCTGCCTAAAATCAGAATGGAAAGAGCTAGAACTTGTAATTTGGTGCCTATTCATAGCAAGTTTCCAGNGCACAAATCATAAAGTGACAATTTTATTCACAAAAATATTGTAATTAATATAGTTGTCAACAAGGAAATCGTAGAGTTCGGTAGAAGCGACAATATTTTAATGGACTACTGGCGGAAAATGTGTAAATCCGCCACTCTCTCTCTCTCTCTGGGACAAAGAGTCAGATCAAACGAATTTTAGGATACTTCAATAATGACCAGTGCCGGCTCTAGGGTAGTTCGAGGCGTTCCGTCGAACAGGGCGCCAGAAAAAGGGGGGGGGGCGACGACAATTGTAGGCGCAGAAAATTAAATGAACAAGTGAGGCGTAAATATGTAGCACTCGTGCAATGAGAGTCAAAATAAAATTATAAA
>CM022874.1:44017124-44033227 GCA_012654025.1 Pachypsylla venusta
TTTTTTTTTTTTTTTTTTTTTTTTTTTTTTTTTTTTTTTTTTTTTTTTTTTTTTTTTGGATCAATCCTCCATTTTAAAAACAACATAATTTTCTTCTATATTTACCTAACCACAAGAACCGGAAACCGGAATTTCAATTTTTTCGATAACATCAACAGTGGCGGATTTACCGTAAAAGCAACATAGGCCATGGCCTGGGGCGGCAAAATATGAAGTAACCTCAATATTGAAATTTTTTAATTTTGCTACAATGAAAATAGTGTCTAATCTAATATACCTAAAGGTTGTTCGAAAAGTCCCGGAACGGATTTTTTTATTTTTAACGGCTAAAGATAGAGACTTGCAATTTTATATGTAGTTTTAACACAAATTAATCTATTTTTTGCGTAATTAAAATTTCTAAAGGGTGTTTCAAAATTGGGTATACGGACACCAACTTTCGATTTTTAAATTGAAACCCCTATTTTTTATTTCATATTCTACACACTAGATTTGATGTAGGTATTACACTCTTAGTTTTATAACTTTTATTTCGATGAAAAATCAATTTTCATCGAAAATTCATTTTTCATCGCGGGTTTGATCAGAGATCCGTTAGATCAAAGTATCGAGTGAGGAGTCGACTGTGTGTAGAATTTGACTTAAAATTTGAATATGAAATAAAAAATAGGGATTTCAATTTAAAAATCGTTGGTATCCGTTTACCCACTTTTGAGACACCCTGTAGAATTTTTAATTACGTCAAAAAATAGAATAATTTGTGTTAAAACTACATATAAAATTTCAAGTCTCTATCTCGAGCCGTTAAAAATAAAAAAATCCGTTCCGGGACTTTTCGAACACTCTGTATAAAATTCTCGTGTCGCAGTGTTTTTTTATCATAGTTACTCCTCCAAAACGGATTAGGTAACTTATTTTAATGAAATTTTGTACATAATATGTAAATTCGGTAGCTCTACGAATAGGTTTTTATCTATAAGCCTCAGTAGATCAGTTGGTAAGAATGACGGATTCGTAACCAGGAGGCTGTTGGTTCGAATCCAAGCGAAGACAATAAATTTAGTAATAACATGGGGAAGTGCATTGTGACAAAGCATTAGTTTTAACACAAATAAATTNTTTTTTTTTTTTTTTTTTTTTATAATGTAATATAATTGAACACCAAGTTTGTTGGGAGCAGTATTGGGTTAGGTTCCAAAAAATATGGCAGAAGAAAGTAAAAATAAAGTTTTTATCTTGTAAAAAATAATAATAATAAAAAAGAATAGATTACCATCTCGAAGTAATGCCCTGCGGTTCGGTTCCGTGGTAGATGTCTTTATTTTCCTTAAAAAAAAAAAAAAAAAAAAAAAAAAAAAAAAAAAAAAAAAAAAAAANAAAAAAAAAAAAAAAAAATGATTATTGAAGTCTGCGCAAGGTTAGGATGGGTCGCAGACTTTTTTTGGAACCTAACCCAATACTACTCCCAACACGTTCTTCACAGCTTAACAACCCGTTACTACTCCCCATGTTCTCTCATCTTCTCGAATCGAAGTTCGAGTACTCAGCTAGTACCTATGTTTATATGTACATTTTCTCACTTTTTCACGAAAAGACCTGTAAATGTAAATATTAAAAAGAGAGGTTTTTGACGAGTACCTAAGCTGTAATAATTATTACAGCTTAGTTACTTTTTTTATTTCAATTATAATTGAAATAAAAATAATAAAATAAATGAGATTCCGAGCATTGTTTTTTTCATTAATATTTCTCTTGTCTCAAAATAATCGACAAAATTAATGTGTAAGCACTAACGAATGAAATTGTCAAAATCGCATTTCTACTCAAAATAGAGGCGACCAGTTCTAAATTGCCTCGGGGCGCCGAAAGTTTACATCCGCCACTGCGAACATACATCTAACATCGAATAACATAGCTAAAATATGTTATTATTGCTTTATTGAAATGGCAATGTTAGCACTAACACTGTTCGTTTAGCAAGAACCCGGCATAATTTGTCGAAGGAGCCCAACCTTCCCTCAAACTTTGCCAAAGGTTATCTCTGGGAATAGTATATTCTTCCAGAGTAAAAGCTTGCGCGATGGGGGGGGGAGGGAGAAGGGACAAAGAAGTATTGAAATATCGATATTTTCGATGATACCAATTTTCAGTGATATCTTAATGTTTTCCTTTCATTATTCAGGATTGAATAATGAAATTTAAATTTAAAAATTTAAATCCTCCCCCACCCTTCCTTAATTAAAACTCTGCGGTCAACCCCTCTCAAATTTGTTAGAATTCATTGAACCAGGGGCGGATTTAAAGGGGACGCCCCCCCCCCCTTGGTAAGATGAACTGTGAATCCATATCCATACTAATATATAAATGCGAAAGTAACTCTGTCTGTATGTATGTATGTTACACTTTCACGCTTAAACTACTGAACCGATTTTGATGAAATTTGGTATGGAGATAGACTAAACTTTAGGAAAGGACATAGGCTACTTTTTATCGCGAAAAAAAAGGGGGTTGGAACTATAAACGGCCATGCCTCTAAGGCGCCAAGCGAAGCGGGCGTATTCTGCTAGTATGCAATATTTATACAGTAACCTTCCACTATATAATTTTTGCCTTATACATATATTTTTCTCAATTTGATTTTATAAATACAATCAGAAGGATTTTATAATTTCAAATAAAATATTCCAGATATATAACGTCTTAACAACGTCCCGCACTCCCGTCTTAAGAACGTCCACTGTCCAGGGACAGTAAAAATGCTGCTACGAGGGCTCTATTCTCAGCCACTAACTACATGCTCCATCCGCGCATGCGCCGGCTAGGCACTTCGGCCATTTCGCAAATGTACGTAAAGCTCATCTTACGTTAACTTGATTTTCTTTTTTTATAATTTCCATTGACAAATTGCATGATGTTGTTAAAAAATGTCATTATTGTGTATGAAACAACATTGCAGTTTTAGAGTACAGATTCACACTTTTTGACTCTTTTTTTTTTTTTGGTCATTCAAGACGGGGTTTTACCCTCCATTTGCTGGAAACTTGCAAACCAGCTACCCACATTGACCTCACCAAGCCTGGGTTGGGCGGGAAAAAAGAGCCGATACGAGGTGTTCCCAAGCGGTCACCCATCCAAGTACTGACCACATCCGACGTTACTTAACATCAGTGATCTGACGGGACCTGGTGTATTCAACGTGGTATGATCGTTGGCTAAATTTTGACTCTTAATTATTCAAAATTTTCTGGTGGAGACCCCCCCCCGATCCCACTGTACCTGGGGGATATTCCATACCCCCCGAAAGTATGACCACCAAAGTGCGTCAACGCCCCCCCAAGATATAGTCTAAATTTGCCCCTGAACAAAACTTATCGTTTTTGGATTTTTATCGTACCTCTTGCTACATTCTTTCCATACCATAGATATTGGGATATGAAAAGAAGTAGGTAACATGGTAACAAATTTGAATTTCATTCAAATAGGTATAGGTACGTTTTAAAATATTGTCTAGGTAAGTGTACACGAAACACGAGTGAAATAAAATGTGAAGTGAGGCACAGATCTAATTTCGCAGACGCGAAAAAAATATAACACAAGGGAGGGGGGATCACGCCACTCTCTTCTCATTGGTCTATTATGACATCACAAGACGTCATCAGCAAAAAGAAGTAAAAAAACGAACTTAAAAAAATAATAGAAATGTGAACAGCGAGTAAACCAGAAATTACCGACTTTTTGGAGAAAAAAAAAATTGATATTGTTTACATGTGTTTTTTGAGAATTACTGATTTTTCAAAATTTAATTCAGTAAAATGTATTTTTTTTAATTTGAGTGTGATTAATTAATTAAATATTAAAATAATTTTGACAATAATAAAATACAATCTACAAGACTTTATTATTTCATTATGGTCGTGCATCAGTTGAGAGTTGTTTTGTAATTTGGTTCAAAGTACCTGTGTGCTGAAGCCTTCTCTTTATGGATTGACTTTACCAAGACTTATTCTTCGATATTGAACAGTATATTCATGTAAACTTTCTATTCATTTTTATATATTTTTTTCGTTCTTATCATTTTACATTGGTTTTTCCTTATCAGTAACATCCCCACTCTTTCTATTTTCCCCGCGTGCTCATGTTGAAAGTTCAATTTTAAAACATTGTAAATTTTGAAAATTTTCTTCTTTAGTTTGAAAAAGTGTTTTGATCGGAAAATATTCAATCGAAAGTCAATAGAGGAGTAACGTACCTCTGTTATTTAATTATTTTTAAATAAATAATTAATATTTTTCAAGTATGTCTTAATTCAATTCTCAATTAATTAAATAAAAGGTTACTGTGTATGGTGGAATTTTCATAGAAGTGTTCTTACTATTATTATTGGATTATTTTATTAATTTAATTTTGATTAATTTAGGTAAGTTATTATGTACTCATATTAAGTGTTTTTTCATGATGTAATTATTGGGTACTTTTACATGGAGGCCATGTCAAGTATTACTTACCTATCTTATAACTATCGTATGTTTTTCCCCCAACCAGAGAGATTGGAAACGTTTTTACGGTCATATCCTGCCAAAAAAAAGGTTGTCTAACGGAAATGTCTTACCCTGAAGTGCTCAAAGGAGTTAGCACCCCTTGAAAAATAGATGTATTCAAATATTAGGTCTCTAGAATAGATGTATGATAAATAAATAAGGCAAAATCTAATATAGAGTTGCTATGGTATCATCATTTGTCTACCATTGGACTTTATAAATGCCACTATTGATGAGTCAGACTGAAGGAGCTAGTATCTAGCTGTTGTGATGTATGAAATTGATGTAGACCCTTTTGGGATTGTGAGGATAAGACTCACAATCCCAGAAAATTTCATCAGAACCGGTAGAATGATATGAAAGTTATACCGGACAAATGAAATAGACTTCATTTGGACATGGAACCAAATTTGTTCCTCAATTAAAAAAAAAAAAAAAAAAAAAAAAAAAAAAAAANAAAAAAAAAAAAAAAAAACCGGTTAAGAAAGTCGTGACCAGTAAAATGAACAATAGTATGAGAAGATACTGCTGAAAACTGGACGATCCGAGTATGCCTAGTAACATTCTAACTTACTAATTTACAGTATGGCCCAGAATGACCGGCAACTTTAACTTTTGAACGGTTGGGATTTTTTGAATTTTGCTCTAGGACTAGGGAAGGGGCCATGGTCAATCGAATGATCATGGTGGGATCCAGGTTCGACCCCCCGGAGATAACTTGTATTGATAAAAAGTGTCGATATCGCAAGAAATTTAAATGGAATGGTACAAATGTTTTTTGTTGAAATACCTAAAAGTCCAAATAAAATAAGGTGTAACTTTCCTTTAATTTTTTTAAAAAAATAATCAGGGGTGGAACTAGAGGGAGAAAATTTTCAATTTTGTTATACCCTGTATAACGGTTGCTATTTTGAGCTTTGATATAAAAATTCACTTATTGTGTTCTCATCTATACTTATATCATGAAAAGTGTAAATTGTCATTTTTATCGGTTTCGTAAGAGGACAAAGTCAAATCTCATTTTTCTGGAAGTTAAAAAAGTGCCGTTTTCGGGTAGAAAGTCTGAAGGAAGGTTGTAAAGGAAACATTTTAGATAAAAAGAAATAAATTCACCTTCTCATTTCTTTTACAGCTAGGCCAGAGGAATGAGAAATTTTCAATACAACAACATAGCAAATAACTAGTTGTAGAATACAGGTTATTTGCTATATTATTTTATTGAAAATTTCTCATTCCTCTGGCCCGGAAGTTAAAGGAATGAGAAGGTTATTGTTTTACTAATTTTGCTAAAATGTTTCCTTTTCTAGATTTCTATCCTAAATCACAGACTTACTTCAGACTTTCTACGATGATGTCAAAACGAGACACAATTGCTGTCGTGAAAGCTTCTCGGGTGAACTTGATGTGCAAATCCAAACGTCTGTGAATTCTTATTGGAAGCGGTTCTTAATACATTTGAAAGATTTAATTCCCCAAACTTTTTTTTTTAAAGAATGCTATTTTGTCTTTGACCTGTTAGTTATTTCCCACCATCCTCATCCTGACTATCACTTGACTAGGTTAGTACCTATCTGCCAATTTGGTTTCCGGTTTATTGACCTCACTCTTTTAATACACTAACCTCTCTAAATCTTCTTTATAAAGTTAAAACTCAGTGGTGACTCATTCGTATGACCACAACTGATGTTCGCTTAATGAGTCAGTCCAATATTAATTACTTCCTATCTTTGCCTTTATTGTGTAAATATAGCCGCTAATTGAAGAGACCTTACCTCATAATGTATTTTCGAGCCCCAGGATGAAACGAAAACCTCTGTAAGCCCAGCAAATTGGATTCTTAGTTTGGGGACTAAGGGCTTTGTAAACCTGACCGTGCCTAAAATGCAAAAACTGTTGGAATCGCTTGACGAATCACCCTCCCTAAATTTTATGGGGCGACGATTTAGAAAAGATAAGATACTCTCAGGATTTATGAAACAAATATTTGGAGAAAGCCTTACCGTTTTCATTTTACAGAGTTTTGAAAATGAGCCACAAAAAACGACCTGCTTTATTTGACTCTATGCACAATAGGATAATACATATTGAGGAGCGTAGCGGAACTCCGCACGCCAAGTCAAATACAATGAGCGTTGCCCAAGTGATATTACTTCACGTCACAAATACAATCATTTGATTTCCAAGAATTTTCCCTAAGCTGTGTTGGATATCTTCTAAGGAAAGATACCAAATTATAAGCATCGCGGAGCCACAACACAACTCCAGTATCCGCAAGAAACCTGTGTTTGTGAATTAAATTGTACCAATTGTCGGAGGTCGGAGGGTAATTTCGTGGGCTTAGGGTTGAGCAAATGAGTAGCCTTATCTTATAGGTAGCCTTCGAGATGTGAAACTTAGGCGAGATGCACCAATAGAAAACTATCGGAGTGAGAAGACTCTTTCAAGAGATTCAAACCAAAGATTTTTTTTTTGCTTAACATCTCTTTTAACATCTATTGGTCATTCAAGACGGGGGTTTTACCCTCCATTCGCTGGAAACTTGCAAACCAGCTACCCACATTGACCTCACCCAGTCTGGGTTGGGCCGGAAACAAGAGCCAACGATACGTGGTGTTCCCAAGCGGTCACCCATCCAAGTACTGACCACGCCCGACGTTGCTTAACTTCAGTGATCTGACGGGAACTATTCAACGTGGTATGATTGTTGGCAGGGTACAAAATCTAAATTTAAATCTTTGAATAAAATGTTAATTATAAGTGTTGAGAAATATTAACTCTAAAAATAAATTAAAACAAAACACTATTATTTGGAATTCAGTATTTTACCCGTTCCCGGTTTCGAACTCGTAACTCTGGAATGGATGGCCCTACCTTTGCAGAAAATATCCTT
Organism: Pachypsylla venusta; assembly: GCA_012654025.1. NCBI lineage: Eukaryota > Metazoa > Arthropoda > Insecta > Hemiptera > Aphalaridae > Pachypsylla > Pachypsylla venusta. Next base: position 44,024,553 of record CM022874.1, read on the forward strand.
AAATAGGGACTAAAGGGCCCCCTAAAACTTTCTCGCTTTGAGTTGATATGTTGTCGCGACAAATTTTAAGATATCGGACCGTGACTGTCCGATTTTGGTGAATGAAACTTATAAATTTGGCTGTAACTCGAAAACGGCTTGACCTATTTTAGTTCTGACAATTTTCCTTGGGTCGCAGATCATGATTTGGGGAGAGGGCCCATTCCTATCATTTTTTCGCTATCTGCTACCGTTTGGGCTGAGGCTGTGGGTAAGTGTTTTGTTTAACTTTTTTAAAGTTAATACAAAAGCTAAAGAACTGACTGATTTGTCAAATCCGTGCTTCTTGGACCACCTCACATCAGTGTATTCTAAAGAGTTAACTAAAATTGTCCTACGTGAGGTAAATGACTTTAATTTTTCCACGAGATAAAGAAATAATCTGACGCAATATTTCGGCACTAGGCACTCACTACTTATCTGTAGTTATTGACTGATATCACGTGACTCATGAAGCAAACTATTTGTTGCTAATAAATTCAAGGTTGACTTGAAAAGAAGAACGTGAGACACACTGAATTGAGAGAATTAAACTAACTGTTGATGTTGAACTGAACTCGATCTCGAATTCACCTGCATAATTATATCGGTGTGAATAACAGATGAGTAGTGTGAAAAACCAATAGAACACACAAAGTGCCGTAATTGATTTCTAGGAAAAAGAAAACAATAAGCTTGGTGTGAGCATCACACGACTTTCATTAGTTTTTCTATACATTTGTTCGTGCGCGGTGCTGATTCGCTGGCTGCCGATTTCTCCACGAATCATAGGGATTTGGGTTCATTGCGCGTGCATTGTAGATACGCTCGGTTGAGATGAAAAAGAATCTTATTGACACAATAATAATTTAACACTGTTCACAAAAGTTCTTAAATTTAAAAGAAAAAAAATTTGCAAAAAAAATTTGGTACCTTATTTTGTGTCAGAAACATAAGATGGACTTCTCCTCCATTTTAATGACCAAAAAGTTTTTTGTTTAACGTTCTATGTTTTTGAACCTCCTTTTACAAGGGGGGCACAGCTTTTAACAGTCATACTTTTAACACTGGTTACACTGGAGGATCTCTCATTTTGTAGACAGGAGGTCGTGACTCTTCTCGACAGTCCAGCTCCAGTCTCTTCATGTGTCGCCAGTCACTTTTGCTTTTTATTAGGTCATTTATGTATTATTCCGGTTGTGTTTAGGTACCTAATTATAGAATGGACAATGAAAAGTGTCTGAATCTGATCCACCCTCTATCGGCTAGAAGTTGCGTATAATATCTTATCCTCGGGATCGAAAACTCCCCCATTCTGGGTCTCCTTCTTAAGCGCTTCGGTCTTCTTCTTCTTTTTGAGCTGTAATAAAATAACTACCGACGCAGCAAAAATGCCTATTACTCTTGATGGGTCCATGGTCGAGCAGATAATGCTGGGTTCAAGTCGAATACGAGAAAACCATTGTTTGTTTGTCCTTGCACAGCAGGGCCGTATTAACCTTCCGCGGGGCTCGTAGCACTTTTACAGAGCGGGGCCCCCTCTACCCCCGTCGTTGCCGTCTTAAGTAGTCTACTTTTTGGAGCCAGTACAAAAATTGATTATCTTTTGGCCTTTTGGTATAGTAACTACAACTGGTAGAGACAAGTGAAATTAGATTTTGAGTATACCAACATCGATAAAAATTGTTACCGCTCATGCTAAAAAAAATTTGCTTATGTTGCAATAATCGTTGTACTTTCCTAAATTAGATTTGACTACATACTTCAAAATGTGTTTTTTTTCAATTGTCAACCCAGAAATGTCGAAATATCTAGTGTAAGTTGTCAAAGCGCGGGGCCTGTAGCACGTGCTACAAGTGCTGCTATTGTTAATCCGGCTCTGTTGCACAGGCTGTGTAAACTGGTAGCCTTCATTGTTTTTTTTTTTTAATAATAGAGCGAACACTGTTTTTTTTAATAATATCTGTCATGGAAAGTCCAGAACTGTGTCTAATTTATCATTAGTAAAAATATTGATCAATTTAATTTTAATGAGTGTGCGTGAGTAATGCCATCTATCGTGCTTCCTCATTCTTCTACTTTGAGATCTTTGTTTTCAATTAATTATCAAAATCTTTATACCCTCCTCCGGCACAAGCGTAAAAAGTGCTTTGTAGTGGCCGACGCTCGAAGAACACACCCATGTACTTTCAGTTTATAGTACCCGGCTGTCAAATCTATTTTGTAGTGGCCAACGCTTGATGTACACACCTGTGTACTTTCAGTTTGTAGTGCCCGGTTTTAAAAAATTCAATCCGCAATATCTCGAAACCTGGACCGCAAAAAGCAAAAGTTCTCATTTGGTTTGTAAATTTACTGGTATTTTTATCTCAAATTTCAATCTTGAACCGTTTTCGAGAAAAAGATATTGACCTATAAGTCTTGGATACCCTCTATAGCCCTAAGATATAAGTTTTCTAAATGAGTGACGTCTACTTTTCACGAAACGACATAGTATTGTTTCTTACGCAACGTTTAGCGAAGTTTTACTAAGTGGGTCACCACGTAAGTTTGCGCTCTCGTGATACTATTCCTAGCCCAACCCTTGCTGGGTGAGGTCAATGTGGGTATCTGGTTTGTAAGTTTACATCTAATGTAGGATAAAACTTCCGTCTGGAATAAACTTTAGATGTTAAAGAGACGTTTGTAAGTTTCCATCTAATGTAGGATAAAACCTCCGTCTGGAATGACCTTCAGAAGTTAAAAAGAGACATTTGTAAGTTTTCATCCAATGTAGGATAAAACCTCCGTCTGGAATGACCTTTAGATGTTTTAGAGACGTTTGTAAGTTTCCATCCAATGTAGTATAAAACCTCCGTCTGGAATGACCTTTAGATGTTTTAGAGACGTTTGTAAGTTTCCATCTAACGTAGGATGAAACCTCCGTCTGGAATGACCTTCAGATGTTAAAGAGACGTTAAGTATACAATTTAATAACAATATGTACTGCAATGGCGTGTCGTTACATTTCATTGCCGAAGTGCTTAATTTGTAAGATAGGTAGCTATGTATTATAATAATTGAAAATATCCTGTTGTGATAGGGCGTACAAGATTCGCTAATTTGTACCTACGACATCAATATACTTAGAGCGTACATGACTGTATGTCAAACGAGCCAGCAGCCGGTACAAAACATGACAAAGCTATAATAACTTAGTTGGTACTAGCTAGACATGGGATTCAACAGGATGATAGAAATTTCTCGATTTAAAAAGTATAGAGAAAGTCTGCGAGAAGCATGCTCAAGAGACCAGCGGTAGAAATGGTGAGGAATCTATAATAACTTAGTTGGTACTAGCTAGACATGGGATTCAACAAGATGATAGAAACTTGTCGATTTAAAGAGGAAAGAGAAAGTTTGCGAGAAGCATGCTCAAGAGACCAGTGGTAGAAATGGTGAGGAAGCTATAATAACTTAGTTGGTACTAGCTAGACATAGGATTCAACATGATGATAGAAACTTCTCGATTTAAAAAGGAAAGAGAAAGTCTGCGAGAAGCATGCTCAAGAGATCAGTGGTAGAAATGGTGAGGAAGCTATAATAACTTAGTTGGTACTAGCTAGACATGGGATTCAACAAGATGATAGAAATTTCTCGATTTAAAAAGGAAAGAGAAAGTCTGCGAGAAGCATGCTCAAGAGATCATTGATAGGAAGCTGAGAATTGTCATTATTATGCAACGCTGCAAGCAACGAGTTAATGAACCCTAGTCCAACTTGGCATGGGTTGCAAAAAAATTTGGTTACGTAGGAAATATTTTAATGCATTGCGAGTAATTTAATTTTTAACCCAAAAGAGGACTTGATACGCGATTTCTTTTTTCGACTTGAGCACAGAAATGTTGGATGACGGGAATTTTATGCCGACCGAGAAAAATTTTGCCGTAAAAAAATTCTTGCATTTTTCTTCCGTAAGACTATAATTTTTATTTTTTTGATTTCCAGAATTAAGAAATGGCTCCAAATATCACAAGTGCCCCTACAGGGGTTTTATTTGAAGACGATTCCACAGATACTTTAAGACCATCAGTCAGCCGATCAGATCCTGTAGAAAAACAGAAAGCTTATATCCCATCAACTCGAGAATACAAACTAGAGATTGTATGGAGAAATGTAATATTATTTGCCTATCTACATCTTGCCGCGCTTTATGGCGCTTTCCTTCTAGTCACGTCAGCTAAATGGCCTACAGTTATTTGGGGTAAGTCTTAGTAGTATCAATATAAGATTTTTTAAACCTTGAGCATTTTTATGTGCTTCCAAGCACAGATATGGGACAAAAATTGAAAATCAAGTATAATTAGGGTGACCATGCGTCCCGCTTTGGAGACCCTGGTCCCGCTGTCCCCAGCAATTGCTTGGGGACGCTAAAATGTTCCGCTCTTGACCAAAGCAATCAATATGTCCCGCTTTTTGGTGAAACTAACTTTTTAAAAATAAATGCTTCCGTTTGAGAAAAATCTGCTGCGGGCGGAAATCAAACCGGCTACCCAGGTTGAAAGTTAGGAGCGCTACCTCTCAACCACGAATGCTTGTAATGTTGAGTATTAGGTAGGGTAGCTAACTGAGCTACCGCAGCCTCAGTAGCTCAGTTGGTAAGAATGGCGGATTCTTAATCAGGAGGCTGTTGTTTAGAATCCAAGCGAAAGCAAAAATTTAGTAACAACATGGGGAAGTGCATTGTGACAAAGCATTAGCTTTAACACAAATTCCCTTATTAGATAGGGTGAGTACCTGCTTTATTTAGTGTTGAAAGCTATGCTATGCTCATCGTCAAGTTAAACATCAACAAAAGTTGTGTAGAATTTGGGGTCGGCGTTGCTTTCCTTAATTATTCTACTATGCCACAACCTGTTTGGTTCCTACTGTCTTGTGCTGCACGTTAACCCTAGCTCTCGCTTCTCACAGTATCGACAGAAACTGTGTAGAAGCTGGATTTATGCTGATGATCTCTCATCATTGGTTTAAAGCAGAGTTTTTTAAAAGTTGGATGCCCTTCCTAACACAAAACCTTCTGTATTTACAAGGGCTTAGGACCGTCACCTAATGAAGATGGTTTGCTCTCCTCGGTGGCTACATTCCCCCATAAAGTAAGACGACCGCGACCCCTTAAAACATGAATTTCAGTGATGTTAACAATGATTCTTAAATGTTGAATGCTGGTTAATATTGAAACAAATAAACTGCCCTCGTATTTAGTTTTGAAAATATCTAATGCGGGGTCAGTGCCTTGGTGCCGTGTGTTGACATTCAATGTAACATACTCCTTGCGACATTCCGGACATACTCATAGGTCACGAGATTCACATAATATAGGTCAAGGTCATATTATTGACTTGGAGAATATTCCGTTGATCAAAGAATGAATTGGGAGATAACGCGTCCTTTTGGATTATTATTTTAATATAATGAACCTTTGAATTTGTCACGAAAATAATAACCCCCTCCCATCAAAATTTGATATTTTACGTATCAAGGCACTTACGCATGATCCAAAAATAGAGAAGTGCCGTGAGTGGCAATTTTGCCACTCGGCGTTGACAGATTTTGATCAAATTTGTTATGTACGTTCTATTTGGTGTCAATTTGGTGCCTTCAAACATTTTGTTGAGCTTGTTAGTCACAGAGGGTTCAATGCTAATCCTTTTCACTTATGTGATTTTCCGATTGCTCAAACCTAGTTATTAACCAAGCCATGGTTTGTACTGAATTATATCCCGTCTTCACTGTGTGAACCTTTACTAAAGCTAGTGGTTCTTATTTTTATTTTTTCCGAATTGTGAATAATCCTAATTTTGGTTACTGGGTTGAGAGTATGCTGTTGGAAATTATCGAGAGTGGTAAAAGGGACGTAATCGCATCATTAACGTTTAATAGTAGATAATATGTTTTGTTATAATGTTTTTGATAACAATAGAATGTTTTTGTTTGAAGAATAATTTTAAGTATTTCTAAATTTTTGTCGTTTGACTGTTTCAANTTTTTTTTTTTTTTTTTTTTTTTTTTTTTTTTTTTTTTTTTTTAATTCAATAGGTCCGGTCCTATAATTTTTTGATATTTGAATTTCAAAACCTATTTTGAAAAAGTCACAAGACGAAAATTTGAAAATATTCAAAATAATCTTGTTTTTAACATTTGTTAGCACTCGAAACTGGTCAGCCTGATTCGCCCCACCCTATACATAAGACTTGCAATTTAAAGATTCCATCTGTAATGTCTGGTGTTCAATACAGTTATCACAACTGACCCTCATTTGAAACTGGTTTGCTCAACGATTCTATGCATAATGTCTTCTACTTTCCTTTTCTTCTTCTTTTTATTGCTACTTGCAAGCATTACATGATTTGTACTATTTTTTTCAATTAAGATTGCTTTCTTGGCCCTGCTAACATGTTTCTTGTTGGTACTATGCTCGGACAGTGACCTTAGCGTTTTAGTTTTCTTCTTTAAAGTATTTACCACTTTAGAACATGGAAGTGACTATTTTATTGTGTGATTAGTTGGTGTACCCCATGCTTCGCCACGGTTCAGATTTAATTTTTCATCATTTTTTTCAACGATATAACCTCGGTTTAAGTTGATAAAGTTACTAAATTTATGCTGCCTGGCAATAACTCTAAAAAAGGGTTGACTTTTTAGAATATTGATAATTTTTGGGGTCTGGACTTATGATATTGGTGGGGGGTCCATTGCTGTCAATTTTTCGATAGCTATAGGACCATTTTAATAAATGGGCAAATTGGACATTTTCTCAGTTTTCCGTAAAGGTTCGCAAGATTTTCCGTAAAGGTTCGCAAGATTTTAAATTGTCATGCTTATAATTATGTTCGAGAAACAATAGTACCTATTTGAGCGTTTCGAACTTCGAACTCCATTGATGTTTTTTTTTTTAAAAAAAAAAAAAAAAAAAACTAAGAAAACCTACATTGACCAGTAAGAGGGGAATACATTTTTTTATGAAGTTGCCGCCATTCTACTAAATTTTTTCAGCTGAGACGCCTCTCGATCGCTTCCAAGTTTTTTTTTTCACGACACATCGTGTGTAAAATTGCACTTACTATGATTCTATTTTGAAAATTTATTTTGATCATTCCACAAAAAAGCGGATTTTGTTTGCCCAGAGCGCTTGTCACGGTTAAAATGGTCCCGGATATCTCTTACAGTTTTGGCTAAACAATTCGGACAAATAATCATACATACAGCATATTTGACTTTTATATACGGATTCTCTCTAACTAACTTCAATTGACCACCTCGTTCTTTTTTTCTTTCCAGATTCTACATGATTTTAATGCCAATCTTTTGTTTCGTAATTCCTACAATTGTTCCTGCCTATGTGTGGGGAGAGACATGGAAAAATTCTTGGTTTGTGGCAACTATGTTCCGTTATACATTCACTCTCAATATGACTTGGTTGGTAAATAGTGCTGCTCATATGTGGGGACAACGTCCCTATGACAAATATATTAATCCATCAGAAAATCTCGGTGTTGCTGTTTTCGCACTTGGCGAAGGCTGGCATAATTATCATCATGTATTCCCATGGGACTATAAGACTGCAGAGCTTGGAAATTATAGAGCAAATTTAACAACTGCTTTTATTGATTTCTTTGCAAAAATTGGATGGGCTTATGATTTAAAAACTGTCTCTACACAAATGGTTATAAAAAGAGTACAAAGGACAGGTGATGGAACTCATGAGCATTCCCATGAAGGAGGAGTTTGGGGATGGGGTGATAAAGACATGCCACAAGAAGATAAAGATGTAGCCATTACCACTCATACAAAAGAACAATGAAGACTGACAAACTGTGTGTTGAGAGAGAACAAATTCCAATTTTAATTATTAAGTTTATTTAGTAGTTGGTTTCTCAAATGAGAAGTTGACTGCTTCGTATACCAAATAAATGTGCTTTTTTGGATTCGTCATCAACTTAATATTAAACCTGGATGGTAGTTATATGTAGTTTATGTATTCTCAAAATTTAAACAAACAAAAAAATCGTATAAACATGCTTTTAAAATGTGGGTTTGAGAACTTAGACATTTCATATACTTTCTCCTCCTCCTCCTCCTCCTCCCCTACCNCCCCCCCCCCCCCCCCCGTTAACATTTTACCATTTATGTATACTAAAACCCATCTAATAACTTCTTAAATTGAGAAAACTTGAACTTTTGATGTAGGTATCTAAAATTGCAAGAATTTGAAATTTCTGTAGCTATATTTGGTTTCCCTGTGGGTATATGCAGTAGATTTTAATAAAAACAAACGTCACAAAGAACCAATTGACTATTGCCTTCAGTAAGGTTCATTTACTTCGTTTATTATTAACTATCTGCTACCGTTTGGGCTGTGGTATTGTAACAGACAACCCTTCATACATAGGTACACACAAATTTCTGATTTATATATTAAGATTATCTGACGAATTGTTTCTATGTCAACAAAATAATTTTGGTTTCAAAATTAATGTTTTTCTTTTTATATGTCCGTTTGTACAATTCCAAAATTAAAATCTCGTATTAGTTCCTAATAGCTTGTTTACAAAAGAGGCTAAGGATGTTGGTGTATGTGTTGTTTAATTTAAATAATAATATAGAACTAAACAGAAAACT
>CM022874.1:44045608-44109759 GCA_012654025.1 Pachypsylla venusta
CGATCGTCGACACTGTTCCAAACTTTGTGTATGAGAGAAATCAGCTGATTGATCACGTGGGTCCTGAGTTACCAACGGACACCCAACAATAACAACAACACCAAACAACCAGTTTCCTTGAAAATGTCTACGAAGTAGACAGACTCGAGTCGGAAGTGAAAAAGTAAGTGAATCCTCGTCATAAATAACGGTAGTGTTTTTTAAAATTAAAATCTTTGTGCGGGTATGAATTATCACTGAATTTTATTGTGAAATTGTTGATTTATATAAAAAATTCTGTGTTTGAAGTATAATATAACATACATTGCACTCATTACAGCAAATTGATGACATAAGTGTACAAGAGACAGGATAAAGATACGCAGAAATATTGATTCCATGATTCTATGTGCCTCGAATCGACAGATTTTTCAACGACAGATTCAAATTCTGCGGTGTTTCGATACCGACCATTCTTAAACGATTTCATGGACGTTAATTTCGTCAACCCGCGAATTGCTGACTGATGAATGGTGGTTCTCCACCATTCAGTTGGGGGGCGTCGCACCCCACCATACCTCCCACTCGCTACGCCCTGTTTGTTGTATGTTCACCGTGAACAATCTTAAGCAGCTCAACCCATCCAACGTCTGTGACATCGGTGTTCCACCTAATCTGGATTCACTCGTCGCATGCGAAATAAACATCCGGACGCTCCGAAATATGGTCTCAGACTGATAAAGATCATATCAGCAGGTGGCAGTCTACAGGGTGTCCCAAAAGTCTGAGACCACCTGAATATCTTTTGAACGGTTTTATGTGGAGTTTTGAAATTTTGCATGGTATTATATTACAAAAGTTGGAACCCCCGGGGGCCACATGGCCACATGGAACCCGCCCCTGAAAAATCGGTCACACCATCAGGTGGTTTAATTTGGGATATAATACCATGCAAAATTTCAAAACTCCACACAAAGCCGTTCAAAAGAAACCCTGTATAAATAATGAAAAATTAAAATGCTGACCGACTATCACATTAGGTTCCCAGTGAACTCTTAGGGTGCTCACAGACAGCCTCATACTTACTGATCTTATTACATATATCTTTGCATATATGCAAGGAGAAACAAATACACAGATTCTTATGGGAATCTGTAACTTGCTCGATCTTCACAATCCCATAAGAACATGTGTATTTGTTTTNTGTCCACTTTACACCAAGCTGTGTTAAAATATTTTCAAATTATTAAATTCATCAAATCCAGCCCAATGTCCACTTTACTCTAAGCTGTCTTAAAATATTTTCAAATTATTAAATTCATCAAATCCAGCCGAATGTCCAGCGTTTCGAACAATAAAATTGACTCTATCAAAATGCATTCTGCGGTCTCCTCTTCTCACAAACATATGTTCATTGCTGGCCGTACAGTGGATGAAGGGACTGCTCAAGGAGACATTCAAGTTGTTGGCTGTCTTCATTTGATATTTGGTGTCATCTTTGCAAATTTTAATCGATTCATTGTCTTGAGAAATAAGAATATTTCCAATTTCCCAAAATTCAATGTTATTCTGATTTTTCTAAAAAATAATAAAAAAAAAACTTGGAGTGAATAACACACGACTTTTCTTATCTAAAAGTAGAAAGTATTGTATTGGGCTGAAATTTTCGATGTTGAGTTTTCAATGCCAAAAGACGTTTGGAGGTCCCCAGACACCAAATGTCTAGTTTCAACCATTGGTGTGTGTGTTTGTAACCAATATGTCAGGCGTATCCAGGATTTTATTTCATGTAAAGGGAGTTTTACCATGTGGTTTACAGGAAAAATCAAAAAAATAAAATCCTGTCCTGGATACGGGCCTGAATATGAATGTCCCAGGATTAGTCGTCTTCCATGTATATTGTCCACCTTTAATATGTCATACGGAAAATAAAAAGAACCTTCTACCCACCGAAAATTAAATGGCTCTTAGTTCGTCGGTCAATAATTTCCACATCATGAGATGGCAACGTATTCTACAAGCGCACGGCACAGAAAATGTATGTAATGTAAATGTAGAGTGTCTTTGTGGGAAGGCCCAACGACCAACACACTTTTTGTGGGTATCACAGCATTACTAAGAGCCTAATAATCTCTTCGTTTTTCTACCGATATTCGGGTGGTACCTCCACTGACTACTTCTTACATTTAGGTATAGTATATAAAGAACCCATAAAAAATATAAAATTTGAAATTTTCCGGTTTCTCCCCGATTTATGGACGGTTTTCACCACCAAAATATCGGAATTGAGACGTACCACTTCGGGATGAGCGAGAAAGCTGAAATTTGATACAAATGTGTTCCGCAGTGCAAAAAGTAATATTCTTGAATAAAATATTGAATTTTCTAACTTAGAGCGGTGCTCACTGAGGGAGGTCGGTTCCACCAAAAACGCTTAGTTAAGAAATATCACTTCGGGATGAGCGAGAAAGCTGAAATTTTATACGAAGGTGTTTCGAAGTGCAAAAAGTAATATCTTTGAATAAAATATTGAATTTTCTAAATAGGAGCCGTGTTCACTCTTGGAGCCGGTTCCACCAAAAATCAAAAATTGAGAAGCTTTAATTTCGCGATCTCGAAGTTGTTGTTGAATTTTGTAACCGTAGCGAAGCACTAAAAACAGCTAGTTACCTATAAAGATTAAATTATTAATACTTGCCCAATATGCAGCATTCTGTAATGTTGTCACAGCTTCTTGAACCCATGATGGACCGTGTCTAGAGTCCTCATAAAAAACGGACAATGTAAAGTCTCGATATAAATCAGGAAAAGTATCGGTTGTAGATCTGGTACCTGCAGCGTCGACAAGATACACCAAAGCACTGGCTGTACTCTTGAAACTAATGCCTGTAAAACAAGACAAATCTGGTGTGAACATTTTATACATAAGGAACGACATTCTACTATGTATAAAATAGTAGAACGTATTCTAATGTGCTGAGATTTTCAATGCCAAAACAAGTTTTCTGGTCCCCAGAGCCAGGGCGAACTGGGCCATCGGAGAAGGGGGCAAGAACATGAAAGAAAAATACATGTAAAATATGTGCGAAAAAAAATTATGTGTGTCCCAATGGGCCCCAGTTCTTCGTGAAACATTATTATGGAAGAAAAACACATGTAAATAAGTGTGAGAAAAAATATGTGGGCCCCAATGGGCCCTAGTTCTTCGTGGAGCATTATTATGAAGGAAAATACATGTAAATAAGTGTGAGAAAAAATATGTGTGCCCCAATGGGCCCTAGTTCTTCGTGGAGCATTATTATGAAGAAAAATACATGTAAATAAGTGTGAGAAAAAATATATGGGCCCCAATGGGCCCACATATTTTTATCGTGGGGCATTATTATAAAAGAAAAATACATGTAAAATTGATGTGGGCCCCTGGCTCATCAGGGGGCAAAAATATGAAAGAAAAATAAGTGCGAGAAAAAATAAGTGGGCTCCAGGGACCCCCAGTTTATCGTGGGGCATTATTAAGAGAAATACATGATGGACCTCCGGCTCATCGGGGGGCAAAAATATAAAAGAAAAATTTGGGCTCTTCTTCCAATTTGCCAGGGAGGTCCCTGGCTAAAATTTGAAATTTGGGTTCTTATAACCTCGAAACGTGTATTGGAATTGAAAAATCGACAGCGGAAATTTCACCCCATTACAAAACTTCCCCTTTTTTGCGAGCTAGAAAAGTAAAAAAGGAATGATAAAAACAGCCTTCAAAATTATTGAGCAAAATGCAAACAACATTACATATCTAAGATAAATAATTATAAGGCGTCCACATGATTTTTAACTAAATGGTTTAATTTCTTGCAATCCAATATTATGACTTACTAACTTCCATGAGGAAAATATGGGGTACTTGAGATTTTGAGAACTTACTTGTAGTTGACATCCTCACCTGACCTGATTGTGTAAAATTACACAGAAAGTAAATCTGTAATATTATTATATTGGTGTGAACTGATGCTAATATATTGCAGTGATTGACATAGTTCTGGGGGCCCCATGTCAGTTATCAGCCTCCAAGATTAGATGTATGATGACAATGTTGTACCCTTATACATCTAGCTACCATCGGAACCGATAATGCCATTATTGATTAATTATATTGTTTCAGTAATTTTTTAAAAACATACCGCCCTCAAAAATTTATAGATACCTATTTTACGTTTTTTTTTTTAAAAAAAAATCGATTAGTTTAGACGTTTATGCGGCCATGCCTCGTTGATATGAATACCATATCAGTTTTTTGGGTAGGATGTGCTGGTAGACTTAGTATTCAGATGCTTGTTGAGGTCTTCGCAACATACCCAGTACCCATCTTGAACTAAGGATAAATCAATATAGATACCTATTTTACGTTTTACCTATTCAATACCACATTATCCCACATTTTGGCAATCCGGTACCCATCTTGAACTAAGGATTAAAGTGAATATATGAAAACAATTAATTCCTTGACTATGTTGGCCCACAAAGAGTCTTTATACGTTTTCTTGACTCACATCGTATAGCACAGGTAACTCGCGCACCAGCTCAATCAATTGTTCATTTAAAGACATCTTAGATCCCCAGTTGCATCGCGTGTGTACTGTGTCGTCAAATCTGTGCCTGTGCTACAAACTGTGACATGCCGGCACACGAGTGGGCCACACACACACACGCATGCGTCTCAGTTTATGCGGTACCATTAGGAAATATGGCGACACAGTTTTCTGACGTGTGTTGTGTTGCGTGTGCTAATAAAAAAAATTGAATATTTGTTTTATTCTCAAAAAAATAAGTAAGTCCCCCTATCCACTAGTCTCCTGTGAATAGGGGAACTTAAAGGCTTGTCCATGTCGGTCATAAAAGGCGACCAAAGGAAGGGTCGGAAACGACATCTTTTTCATTACCCATGCAGAAAGCAAGGAGAAGCTACTGCATTATCCGTAAGGATACTCAAGTATCAACAACTCAGTTGTTGCAAACCAGCCCCATGGCTGTTTCTTTTTTGCTCAAGTGTCCAAAGATGCGCGTGTGACATTTCAAGCAAAATGTCTTGTTCTTCTGAATCGAATAGTTACAATGAAAAATAAATTATTATTTTTCCCCAAATTTCAGAGCATCCTCGCAAATGTCATGACAAGATTAATTTGGATTATGAATAGACTATCATACTCTGATAACCGGTTCTGGAGGGGTTTTGTTTTTTTCATAACATTATTGACACCAAGGCCGTACCCAGGGGTGTCCAGACTCCGCCCCCCGAAATTTCATTATTTTTTTATCCATGACTTATGTAATATTGTAAGGTGTAACTCATCACCAACAAGAACATTAACAACAACAATAGTAATAATAACATCATCAACAAGAATAACAAGAACATTAACAACAACAAGAACATCAACAATAATAATAACAACAAGAACATCAACAATAATAATAACAAGAACATCAACAATAATAATAACAACCACATCATCATTATCATCAACAACATCAACATCATCATCATCATTAACAACAACATCACCTTCCATGATCATCATTTTCAGGTGTTAGTCCTGGCTTGGCTGTCAATCCTTCGAACACCCTCCCCCCCCCCGAAAAAAAATCTTGTGTACGGCCCTAATTGACACCTACCTGAACTTATAAGCTCGTCAGACGCAGATGGACATAATCCTTCTGAAGATTGATTGTAAACAGACGCATAATCATAATCACCAAATCCACTCACTGGAGGAGCGGCCGACCATTTTGAATTCGTAGCCTCATAGTAATATTTATCTTTCCAATTTTGGCGACCATCATCTGTCCAATAGGTTTGATTGTCATCAGCATTCACTGTGAATATACTTCGAGACCGTTGTTGACCTTTTTCGGACATTTCTCTTATTGACGAGACAAGCGATATCTGTTGAAACTTTTGTACTTTACTTTATAATAATAATTTTTAATAATAACTTTTTATTTTTAATAATACTTTCTAATAATAACTTCTCAATTTGAAATAAATAAAAATACTAACAACCAATGAAAGATATTTTGACAATAGTAAAGTTGTTATTTCATAAAATAAATCTACACAGAAAATGTTGAACGAATTTCAATTTTTTTAAGAATGAATTCTATATTTCAGGCAAAATAATTTTGACTAGGTTCAGAATAATTGATTTAATTCCATTTTGAGTTGATAGAATTGAATTTTTTTTCAGGCCAATTATTTAAAAAGAAACTGAAAAATGTTTCCTTATTTTTTTGTGTAGTAAAATATTGCGATTATTGCGTACGCGTATACATGATCAGATCAACCGGTTTAATGTCCCAGGGATACCCACAATGCGGCTTCTTCACCACCGACCACCGATATATCCAACATCTAATAAAAAAAATCTGGTGTGAACATCACACGACTTTCCTTACCTATAAAAGAAGAAGAAGAAAGTATTATAATGGGCTGAAATTTTCGATGTCGAGTTTTCAATGCCAAAACACGTTTTGAAGTCCCCAGAGCGAAAATAAAATTATATATTACACTTCAACCTAAGTTATATTTTTCAATTTCTTATATGAAATTGATATGAATTGGCACCAAATTTCAAGTTCTAGCTCTTTCCATTCTATTTTTAGGTGGAACCGCCAAAAAGTGGCCTTTAACCGCTAATTAGCGGCTAACAATATATTACACTACAACCTATGTTGTATTCTTCAATTTCTTGTATGAAATTGATATGATTGGGCACCAAATTTCAAGTTCTAGATCTTTCCATTCTGTTTATAGGCGGAACCGTCAAAAAGCGGCTTTCAACCTCTAATTGGCGGCCATCAATCTATTACACTTCAACCTAAGTTGTATTTTTCAATTTCTTGTATGAAATCGGTCTAGTATGAACATGTTCCTTCAACTGCCCAGAAGAATATTTTTACTTTCACCGTGAGGATCACTGGTCGGTCACGGCATTGTCACTGTTTAGTGTAAGATGGACTGCGTGCTAGTACCACTACTATACCTTTCCTACTTCTACATCATTGTTGAAAATAACATCTAAAACTGCACATCTAACTTTGAGATATTTACCACAATTGAAGGACATGGAAGGGGCAGGAATTTTATCAACATTTGGTCGCCGTCCTCAGAGTAGAATAATATGCTACTCAACCCTTCCACCACCATCACTTTCTGTGATGGACACGGAAAGTAAGTATTGAAAAAATCAAATTGATGCGTTTTACCGTTCCTCAGATAAACAGTCTTGACGAGAGTGGTGGGAAAGATCCTCCCAGGCCCGCTCTACCTGTAGAATCATACAATGTTTTAGTTGAAGATGTGATATAGGGCCATATACATATTTTCTCTCTACCGCCCTGCAGATAGAGCCCGACCATTCTTTTTAAATGACTTTTAAAAGATTTTAAAAAGTTGAAATTTGGATTTTGATCGCTTATGTATCTTGGTGTGATATTGACTCGACAAATTATTAATGAAAACTTTACAAAACAAAAACGTAGCTATAGTGATATTGTACCATTATATGTAAGATCCAATCCGATTCACAGGTCTATCTAGAGTTACTTAGTCAGGTGGAAGTATGGTTTTAACTACGACAAAAATAATAAAAACCTCAAAACCTTCATAAATAAAAATCTGAGGAAGAAACAAATAGATGATGGTTATGGGATGCGTTTTGTAAAGCAAAATCAATTTCTTTCGCATAGTAAAATCAATATTGATTTTGGTACCAAGTACGACTATAGTAATGCTATTATCTAGTATGGGTGTTTAAAATAGTTTTTTGACCTTTCTCTTTTTATTCAGATAATTATCAGAACCATTAAATTTTATTAACTTACAAAAATATACAAAAAATGCATACCTAGGTGGATATTTCCAGTTCTGAATTCTGTACAGCAATTTCATTTTCGTCGTAGGGAGGAATTAAGCACACGGTAGGGAAATTTCAAAGAGAGCTGGCAACACTGATTCACTGATTGCTATCAAAATTTGAATCCAGAGTCAAAAATTTCCCGCTGATTTCAGAGGTCTTTGAGGCTGTTGAGGGAAAATCAAAGGTTTTATGAATTTTGACTAAAAATCAAAGGTTTTCAAAGGTTTTTTGTTTTAATATTTTATAAAAATATTTTATTCGTTTACACATAAAAGTTCGTTGAAATGAATTATTTTCTTTTTTCTTATTTTAAACCGATAATCAAATTGGACAATTCAACTTGACTCCATTTCCCCCTTACTCAATTTACGCACTGTCCTCTACTTGTTCCATTGAAAAGAAATTTTTGCTGTGTTCACACTGTTAATTTTTTGCAACTTGACTCAGTTCTCAAATGTCAACATAAGATCGTATTTTTTCAGAAATTTGTCAAATTCTTTTTTTTTTATACCCGTAGCGGAATTTTGTCTTTTTGGTGTAGGTACTACTTATAAGTCCGAAAGCGGGACGTATGGTCACCACAAGATGCAGCTATGCTTGAAATCCTATTATGTACCCCGTTTTTACTAATTAAAAAAAATAATAATAAAAAACTAAGTTGAAAAAAAGGTTTTATTTTTTCACCTACTTAAATAGTGCAGAGTAAAACTGGTACTTGGGGAAATTGGAAGAGAGAGAGGGAGAGAAGGAGAGAATATCATTGCACGTTCACGATTGAAAAAGATAACATGCCGGAAATTGTCGATGGTCTTGTTTGGTTTTCCAAATCGAAATTTAGGTAGTGGTGCCATGGAAATTTATTACTTTTACCAGGCAAAAAATGCCAGATGCACTTATGGTATTTTGCCATATAGTGTGTATCATTAACTTGTATAGGCTTGTAGCAAATATGTGTAAGTTGCTCCTTCATATTAATATGATACTTTCACCCATACTGTCAGAGGTTTTAATGTGAATTCAGAGGTTTTTTTGGTGGAAATCAGCGAGATTTTTTTAAATCATCTGGCAACACTGCCGCATCATTGAATTTGATTTTGATCATTTTTAAATTCAATATCAAAAAACGAAGTTACAATTCAATTTATTCAATTGATAATTGATACATAAGTGATACAGTTCTGTTGTGGTTAGTTTTGAATTTTACAATAAAAGTTATATCAAAAAACTATGCAATATCATTTAAAGTTAAGGAAACAAGTTCTTACCGCTCTACGTACCATTAAAATATAGGACGTAAGTAGGTACCTACTCGGAGAAAACTATTAAAGGTATGTTTACATTTACAATATTAATAATTACTTTACGGAGGCCATCCTCTCGAGCCAAGTTCCCCTGAGATCTTATGGCTTCAAATAATAGTATAGAAAACAACTCTAAATATCGTTGTTTTTTTCTTGTGCTAATGATGTAAGTATATTGTAGTAAATGATATCATTCTGGGTCCAATCTATTGTTTAGTGTACAGCTCCGAAAATAGATATACCTTTGATGAAAAAAAAAAAATACGAGGCATTAACTCATGTAAGCTGTCTGACTGTCTCATACGTCTGAGTACTATTGACCACTCATGAAATCAAATTTTCGTAAAAATTCACTGTGACTAGCACTCATATAACGATAGGTACTATTGAGCCTTGCAATAGACTTCACAGTTGATTGGTTCTATCTACAAGTTCACCAGGGAATATTTTAGATATGACATTGAATCAATTTTTTAGTAAAAGTGGAGCCCGGATCCATCAAACAAAATAAAGCAATTGCCCGAAATACATATCACAATAAAATCATTTATTTGAATGCAGACCAACGTAGAATTTTGTCCTCACGATGGCCGGTTCTATGCATCAGGTTGATCTGGAACGCAAACATTCACAGTTCCAGTCAAGGGGCATCAAAACCTTTTCAATAACCTCATGTCAATATTTCATCTTACTTCATCACTGATTTTCAAATAGTAGATGGCGGAAACTAAGTTACGGAACTTTTATGCAAACCTGAATCTAGAATTGTGGAGAATAGTTAATTTTAGGAGGAACACTGCCACCTACATTGTAATATTCTGGAATGATCCTTTTGAGACTGTGGCACTCTTTGGTCTGAAAACACCGTGACTGTGGTCAAAAACATTTATCAACAACATTGAACTCTGTTATCAATCAATGTCATATTTTACAAGCAGCGGGACATTCTTGTGGTGAAAATTTACAATAACATCCCCATGATGCTATCACATCAATTAATTATATCATTGTTTCCGATGGTAGCTCGATGTATATACCACACACATTATTAATATTTATGTCTCCTAAGTTTTTTTAGTTGACCGTAGATAGCGGAAACTAAGTTACGGAACTTTTGGAATATACGAAGAGAGAAAATAAAGTAGAAAAAATAATAATTGAGTAATTTTATATATATTTATTTTTTAATCCAAGTGTAGCATTTAGCTACAGTTGATAGTGGGTGTTTCTAAGCGAGGTTCAGAGTTTTGTGCCACAAGTTCCAACCAGCGTCTTCTCTGTTATTACTAAAACTTAGTGGTCGGCGATGTTATTTGTCACAAGCCTTTGAATTACAATATTTATTTATACTCGCCTGAAACATTTAAAGGAATATATCTTTGTATTAGAGTCAGGGTTGGCTGGTTTAAACCGAACACTTTTATACAACCATTTCTAAACGTCAATTTGGACTTAAATGAAATGTATACCACTATTAGATTATGATAAATTGGGCGAATTTTACTTTTCTAAAATTATCAGGGGCAGAGATATTATGGATAAATAACTTTTAAAGAAAACAAAACTTTTTTAGTGTTATTTCTGTTAATAATATTTATCCCCCCAAAAATACCACTGCGTTCTATAAAAAATCAGCGGCAAGTCATCACCTCAAAAATATATGAAATCTATTTTTGGCCCCGCTATCCACTCTTCCGTAAGTTTTGACACCCCAAATAATACCATAAATACACGCTCTTTCAATAATACACATCAAGTTATAAGTAAAAGTAATTTCAAAATGTACCCCAGGTACCTTTGACGGTGCCTAACGGCTGAACCGCGTTCCACCCAATCATTTCCTTCAGAGCGTTAAACTTTCAGATTAACGAAAGAAAATTTTTAGTCAAAATTTATGAAAATCTGACCGCACGGCAATGCGCCAGGCCAAGATCCAGAAAGCACCAGTGTATCTTTACACAAATCAATTCAAAGGTTTTTCACACCGTCAGATATCCGGTTCTACAGGTGATAGGTCATTGAAATTTTGAACATACATTCCGTAGTATAGTACAATACTACGGGATAAACTTCAAAAGTTAATGTTAGCCAGGGCAGGAGATAGATAATTTCAAATTTTGCACTTTTGGATACTCTCTGACTGAATGGCATATTGACTGATTCACTCATCATCAAAAGTTTCAGGCACTTCCCGTATACCTAGAGCGTTGAAATTTTGCATGAAGTTAGCAATTGACATCCAAGTAAAGGGAAAAATCCGAAAAACTGAACTTTTTAACTCTAAGTGCTCCAAAACGGTGTCACTTTAGGGAAGACAATATAACGTATTGTAATGTAGTTTTAACTGATAAAACACTGGCATAAAGTTAGATATTTACAGCAATTAAGCAGGAAATAATTTAAATTTAAACTCTTTCACTCCCGGTGCACCAAAACAGTTCCGCTTTAGGGCCTGATGCACGAATACTAGTTTAAACTGGTAGGACGTTGAAATCTTGCATGAAGGAAGATATTTTCATGTAATTAAATGGAAAATATATATATATTCATTCTTTGACTACCAGTACAACAAAACGGTTCCGCTTCAGAGAAGAAAATGCACGAAATCTAGTTTCAACTGCTAAAACGCTGAAATCTTGCATGAAGGAAGATGTTTTCATGCAATTAAATGGAAAATAAATGTATTCACTCTTTGGCTACGAGTGCACCAAAACGGTTCCGATTCAGGGAAGCACGAAATTTAGTTTGAACTTTACACTTTGCCAGTTTGTATTACTTTAAGAGAATTCAGACAGAAAAACGTCCACTAATAAATTTCAGTGCGGGATATGCAGCAGCAACAATAAACTTGGCCCCAATAATAGATATCACTACTTTCATAGACGTTTTTNTTTTTTTTTTTTTTTTTTTTTTTTTTTTTTGTGAGATCAATCTATCATCAAGTATCATTAATTATGTGTATAAATAATAGAATGTTTAAAAATATTACATTAAATATCAGCTTCCGTTCTGATTTAAGTATCCCTTAGAATAGTTTTGAAAACTATTCTAAGTAACTATTTTTCCGTGACGATTCCAAAGCTTTAAAATAATAAATGTTTGACTCACGCCATCAAAACCAATATCTTCAACAAATTCCGATCGTTTTCCTAAAAATTCGGTTCCAACTGTTCGTTTATGTTCGGAAATTCCCGATTTAAGAAGTTTCCAATGAAATATTGGGATACCTGGAGGCTCCTTGTCTGAATAAAAGTGGACGCTTCGAGCCTGGTTGGGAATACCTGGAATTTAAAAAAGAAATATAGAGACGTTAAGCCAAATTAAAAAAAAAAAAAAATATTTNAAAGATTCTTTTTTTTTTTTTTTTTTTTGAAAAAAAAAAAAATAATAATAACCCCAGTCGACCTTTGTAAAACGATTACAAGCAACTACAAGCTTCTAAGAAGTTTTTTTTTTCTAAGTGTCCACCCTATATATTGAATTTGTCGTCTGAAGTCGCTCGTAGTAGCGTGAGCTTGTAGGCGCTTCCAGAGGATCACGAGCAAGTTCGATTCGTACGACATCATCTGGTGGACTGAGCTACAATCAAGGATGCAGACTTGCTGAGTATGGTATAATTTTTTTATGTACATTGGCAGGTGATAGAAAAAAATTATACCGTACTCTACATCCTTGTTTTTAGCTTAGGCCAACAGACATAAAAATAAAAAGTTAATGCATGTAACTAACTACTAGCTGTTTCGCTCTCACTTCGCTACGATTCGCATGTCGCTCTTTTTTATTTCCAAGGACAATGAAAATTGAGGGGTGGAATATGGGTTTGTGTCCACCCTATATGCTGTAGCCTATGAAAATCCAAAAAAAAATATATTTCGTAAGAGGCCTTAGAGGCATGGCCGTGCTGACTTTTTAATATTTTCCAAATCTTATTTTGCCTGTTCCCTTTCTCAAACTCGTATCTCTGCAATGGCTGGGCATACCTTTGCAGAAAATGTCCTAAAATTAGGACCTTCTTGCATTGAGTTAATATTGTTGTCGCGACAAAATTTAAGACATCTGACCGTGACTTGCCAGTTTTAGTGAATAAATTGGAAATTTGGATGTAAATCAAACGGCTTGACATATTTTAGATTTGACAATTTTTCTGGGGTCGTAGACCATGATTTTGGGGGGTCCATTCCTATCAATTTTTCGCCACCTGCTACCTTTTGAGCTGTGGTATTAAAACAGACAAACCACAAGGTACACACGGATTTCTGATGTATATATTTAGATAATTTTGGTTTCTTTAATTTGTTTCCTTATTCAGATTAGTTGACCGAGTTGAATTTTTTATATTTATTATTTTGGGGTGTAGAAGATCCTCCATAGTGTTAGACCTCTCTGACTCCTTNAGGGTAACCCACGTGTCAAAATCATATTTGTCTAAATTGTTACTATCCGCTGATTAATGAGGAAACACGGGCACTGCTGACCACATCATAATGAGGAATCTTGTTTGGTGCTCACTCCAGATTTATATTTATTTAGGTCCCGCTTGGAGTCTAGATACTCAAACAATGAAGTACATAACCTTGATATAGCCTCAAAAGTTCAGATAATTAATTCAAGTAAATTCTCCGCTTTAAACCTCACATTTCGTGGAATGAAAAAATGTGTAAATTGTTCATTTTATACAACTCAAAAGATAAAAATAGGCGTACGAGAATACTGCATAACACCAACTTTTAAATACTTAATGTCTATTTTTATCTTTTGTATTTTGATTTCTATGGTTGAAAATGATAAATTTTATTGAAAACTTCTGCAATTCGCAATGTGCGAATTAAAAGTGGAGACTTGAATGAATGATCTGGATTTTTTAGGCTTAATCGGTTGGTAAGGAACACACCACGCTACGATAAAAAGTAAAATTTCTACTCCACTTTATTTTTTTCCCCAAATGTTAGAAAAAGTGCACTTTCTGAATATTCTCAAAAATCCAAAAGTTGTCCAGCAAAATGCGGTAACAGAAATCCTCTGACCAAGAAACTGAAATTGTATGCTTGATATCCATAATAACTTTAAAAATCATTGGCAAATTCTAAACTTCGTTTCGATTAATTTTCAATTTTTAACTTTTTTGAAGAAAAAAAAATTGACAACTTTGGGTTTCTCTTAGAAGATTTTTCTTGTTTGAACGTCATGTCAGATTAGAGCACTATCCGTTTTAAAAATTCGCAAATTTATGTTTTTCACTAAAAAAAAATATAGACCTGCCTGTCCAGGGATCGAAACGGTTCGACACCCCACCCCCCAAAAAATTCATTTAAAATAACTTACGTGGGTAATAATAATAAAAATCATATTTCTCTAAATTGTCATTATCGGCTGATGACTTGTCAGTGTCGACGGAATAACACACGACTTGGGCAGCAACGAACAGAAAACACACAAGTACCGGCACGGACACTGCTGACCACATGATAACACAACAAAACTGTTCACTTGATCAACAAAAAGATAAATAAACTTTACATTTGGTTGTACGAATTATTTTATATAGGGGTCGACATATACTTTTTTCTCTTTTCCTTTTTGTGACATTTTCTGTCAGTTCTAGTGGTGTATGCGTCGAAATGAAAATGAATTCTCCAAAGGTTGACGTTACTTATTGTGCAAAACATTTTTTCAATTGGATTTAGCAGCCTGCGGCTGTTAACGTTGGTGATTGATTAGAACATTATTGCAATCGGATATGGCGGCTGTTGTCGATTCTGATTGGTCCAAAAATAATTTAAATTAGATTTGGCAGCCTGCGATTGTTGTCGTTTCTCATTGGTCAAAACATAATTTAAATTATATTTGGCAGCCTTCGGCTATTGACGTTGCTCATTGTACAAAACATTTTTTCAATTGGGTTTTGCAGCCTCCGGCTGTTAACGTTGGTGATTGATCAGAACATTATTTCAATCGGATATGGCAGCCTGCGCCTGTTGTCGTTTCTCATTGGTCCTAACATAATTTAAATTAGATTTGGCAGCCTTCGGCTATTGACGTTGCTCATTGGTCGAAACATTTTAATATCGAAAATTGTACGATAAAATACTTGGGAGGCAGTGTGTTCACCAAATTTCATCAAAATCAGACGAACCCAAAATTTGTCGAATAAAATACTTAGATGTTTGGACCAATGAGCAACTGTGAATACCAAACTTTATAAAAATCGGACGTTTCCGTAATATTTTTATTTTTGGGTTCCTTCAACACAAATTATCTCAAAAGTAACCAAAATTGTCCGGTAAAACACACCATCAAGTATAACACAATATACGTGTACAAATTCTTGTGCACGTATATTGTGAACCCCACTTTTTTGTGCCTCTCCCGTACCCAAAACCCAACATATTTTCAAAATACCAGAAATTGTCTGATCAAATACTCAGGTAACTGTATAAAGCAAATCATGAAAATCTGACGATCCCCTAATATTTTCCTTATTTTTCTCCTCCTTTAAAACCAAAATACCAAAAATTTTCTTGTAACATACTGAGTTGTTTTTTTTTTCTTCAAAATTTCATGAAAATCAGGCGACCTCTATTTTTATTTTTGTTTTGGGGGTCCCTCCCGTTACCCAGAAGCCCAGAACCCAAAATTTCTCGAAAATGATGTAATATACTAATGATCTAATATGACCCTGAAAATATTTTTATTTTTGGGGCCCAAATCATACAAAAGTCCTTAATATAACATTTAACAACATTCCGCAATTATAGTCGAATTTCAGCTTTCCCCTTTATCGTAATTTGGTACTTCACAGTTTTGGATTTTTGTGGTACCTATGCTTGGGGACAGAATTAGAAAAAAAAAAACAATATTTTACTCAAGGATATTGCTTTTTGTATGGCGAAACAACTTTGTGTCGCATTTCATCTTTACCGATTATCCCGAAAGGGTACTTATCAATTTTTATCTTTGGTGGTACCTACCTCTGGGGGGGGGGATCGGTGCCTATTTAGAAAATTCTATAGAGCGTGAGTGTCACAGTTCAATTGTGCCTATTTAGAAAATTCTATAGAGCGTGAGTGTCACAGTTCAATTGTATCTACTATAGGTAATTCTCTCTGCTGTTTTATGGATAGAACTTTAGTTCACGCCTGTCACACTTTCGCCTTTTTGAACATCAGGTGTGTGAAGTGTTTGACGAAAGCTTCTTTTTAGATTTATTGTTTACATTTAAACTTGTCAACCAAGTTACTACTTTAACCCGATACGTCGTAAATATTGTATAGATGTGTTATTTTTTCCCCATCCCTATTGGAGGGTGGCAAGGGAACAAATATTCCACCCAAACCACAAAACTTTTTTTGGAAGTGGTGCTACATGTTGCTGGCTGTGCGAATTATTGTTCACTTCAAAAATTCGATCTTTTAGCAAACTGTTTCGCTTTTTGAAATGTTAGATACGAAACCTCTCCCGTTCTTGGGGGAGTAATTAGG
Source organism: Pachypsylla venusta (assembly GCA_012654025.1). Taxonomy (NCBI): domain Eukaryota; kingdom Metazoa; phylum Arthropoda; class Insecta; order Hemiptera; family Aphalaridae; genus Pachypsylla; species Pachypsylla venusta. The sequence continues at coordinate 44,062,274 of CM022874.1, forward strand.
GGAAGTGTTTCTCTTGAAATTTTCGTCGAGTTAAAATATCTCACAATTTTCCCATTTTCTAGAGAAAATGGGATTATGTTTTTAGCCGGTATAAATATGAAAATAATCAATTTTCGAAGCTAACCCCTCTTATAAAATTTCGTAAAAAATTAGAAGAAACTTCAACTCCGGAGCCTTTGTTCTGTGAACTATAGACCTCACTCGGTTAAAATGGCCTTCATAAAGTCCCAGGTTCCCAATAGATCTTAAAATCAATAAGAATTAAATAATAAAATTGCATACCAAGTTTTATCAAAATGGGACAAGTCATTCGAGAGTTATGGGGGGGGGGGGGGGCTGNATGGGGGGGGGGGTGAGCTGTGGTATTGGAACAGACGACCCCTGCCACATATGTACAAACACAAAAATTTCTGATTTATATATTTAGATTCAATAGAATCAATATTTTTGGGAACCATAACCTCCAAAGGAAATACGCCCCTTGAAATTTGTCCCCAGTGCTATTGAGCTACCCTTAATACTCGTAATGAATTAGTTTAGTTGGAAATAAAGTCGACAAAACACATTTTATTTCAAAGATATTAAATATCGCCTCGTTAAATAAGATATGAACACTGGGAAGACGAACAGAAAAAAATGGGAGAGTTTCTTTTGAGTTTTGATGAAAGTGTCGTATTTCTTGTTGCAAAATAAAATTACAAATCCAACTCGTGGGTTAGGTTTGGCCATTAACAAAAGGGGAGACGGTTTATTCTATTTCATTTCTGACATCATCTTCGTTTTCTTTTGAGTATCATATTTTTGTGTGTGTTAATTCGAAAAGAAAAAGAATGTTTGATGTAAGTGTGCAATGTGGAATTGTTCTTTTGCTTCCTGACTCCCGAAGCTAGGGAAGCGCTTTTTAATGTGTGACTATAAACTGCCAATTACTTCCCTCGGTAATTCGATATTTTACGTTTCATATGCGTACAATAAAAAAAAATCGTTTCATCCGCCATGGGCGGCCGTTTTGCCACTTAACATTCACCGATTTGGATGATATTTGGTGTGTAGGTCCCATTAGGGGCCTTATTGAGCTCCGAAACTATCAATCATTTATGCAGGGGGGGTTCCCATGCTAAAATTTTAGGACAACTAAAAGTTAACAACGATAACATGATAATGAAATAAAAAAACTAAATCATTTTTTTTCATTTTCACAGATTCAATCTGATTGGACGAATAAATGGAAGAGGAAGGTTTCAAACGAGGTGGCCGTGGTAGAGGAAGGGGCCGAGGAAGAGGTCGGGGTAGAGGCAGAGGAAGAAGTAATAATGTGGGAAAGGTAATCTCAATTCTCTGGTACTGGACGTTTTCTTTTAAGGCAGGATTCGTGGATCAAATTTCAACTAAAAGTGTCGTGGCGCCTTCCATGCATAAACTTGATATAAATTGTTGCAACTTTCTAGCTCTTGCGTTTTCTTTTTAGGTAGAGTTCGTGAAAACCGCTAAAAAGCGGTAAAAAACTGACAACGGCAGATTCGATTTTAACCAATAATGTCCCACGACATTTTTGGTTGCATTCTATTTTAAAAGAAACATCTGACTTGATCAGTTTTTTCAAAAACTACTGGCCCATTCTATGCATAAAATTGATATAAATAGACATACCAAATTTCAAGTCTCTGGCTCTTACCATTCTTTTTTTAGACAGGATTGATGAAAACCGATAAAAAGCGGTAAGAACCGCCAGCGGTATATTTGATTGCACCCAGAAGTTTTGAAGCTTACTGACATCCCAAGTATGACACATATACCAAATTTCAAGCTCTAGCTCTTACGTTTTCTCGGTAGCTTCGATTTCAATTAAAAGTTTCTTGGTTCATCCTAAACATAAATGTATGTTTACATAACATGCATACCCTTTTGTAATTCTCTAGCACCTACCGCTCTTAAGATATTTCGATTACAGATAGTCATACGCACAGTGTTTTGGCATTGAAAACTGGATATCGAAAATTTCAGCGCATTACAATACTTTCTTCTTTTTATAGATTAAGGAATGTTGTCTTTAGTGCAAAATGGTTTTACGTTTCAGGATTCACAAGATTCGAGTAACAATGGCGACAACAATCCAGCCGAAGTGGTTGATACTGGAGCGGACGAAAACGAGGAGCCGACTGTTCAGACGAGTAAGAGCGGGGTTTGATCATATAGCAGGGTGTTTTTAAAAAAAACGGGACGGAGCTCATATTCCTGAGAACGGATTCAAATAGCGAAAAACGCTGAAAACCGTATTTGTTTATTCCAAGCGGGAAACTTTTCTTGTGGCTACCAATTTGAAGGGATGTCCCAAGGGGGGCAATTTTGGAATATTAAATAGAAGTACCCCTTTTGAAATACATTTATGGAAAGTAAAAAAAAAAATAAGTTTCCTGTTTTGAAATTTTATTGAGATGAGTACTCTGTAACAGAGTCGGAGTTATTCTAAGGAGAAGTCCATCTTTTTTAACTCTTTACCAATCACAAATCCTCTGTCTGTTTTAGAATAAAGTCTCAAGTTTGATTTGACATCAATTTAAATATGTTTTCAACGATGGTTATCAATATGAATTTTCCAATGTACGGCGAAACTGAAGAGCTACGTCAAAGCGAATCCTGTGTCTGTTTTAGAATAAAGTCCCAAATTTGATTTGACTTCAATTTAAAAGTCTTTCCAACGATGCTTATCAATATGAATTTTCCAATGTACGGCGAAACTGAAGAGCTACGTCAAAGCAAATGTATAAAAAATTCTAATTTAACAATATTTGTATTCAAATTTGAATTGTTTTTAGTTGACATGGAAGCGGACATTTCCAAATTGGAAGCTCCCACATTCACAACAATTAGCCGTGGACCTCCAGAACCCATGTTGAGACTCAGTTGGGATCATCCCGTTAATCTGATTGGAGAGAAGGTGTTGAACCCCATCATACACACGTGTGAGAAATGTCAGAAGCCCATAATGATTTATGGCAGAATGGTAATTTTTTTTTAAAAAAAATTACATATGTATTGATTTTTAATAGGCGCCCTCTTCTAAAGATGCTATTCCCAATCTTGTCGAAGAGAGGGGATAAAGTTGGATTTGAACCAACAGCCTCCTGGTTACGAATCTACCGACTGAGCTACTGAGGCTGTTATTTGATAGGGGAGGGGAGATTTTTTTTTTCAGACCATACCCTGTTGGGTAGTATTAGGGTACTGCCAGACAGCCGCACATTTACTTACCCTAGCTTAGCTCTGATGATGTACTCAGGAGATTATAAAACTAATTAGCTCTGTTTAACATCTTATTTTTAAAAAATTAGTCCAGTGACGATTTTAGCCTTCGTTATGGGTTTGCTTGAGATAGTATCCCAATTTAACCAACACTTTTGATTGTTTCAGATCCCATGCCGACATATATTTTGTTTATATTGTGCCAAAGAAAATGATAAGACCTGTCCTCGATGTGGGGACGCCGTGCAACGTGTCGAACAAACAGGATTGGGTACGGTGTTTATGTGTAATCATGGTGGAACCAGGCATGGCACGACAGGATGTAAACGGACATATTTATCTCAAAGAGATTTAATGGTGAGATATTATAGAACTTTTTGGTTATCGTGAAAAATTAATCCCGTAACAGACGAAAACGCTCATCACTCTTTGATAGTTTGATACTAATGATTTCTGAAGTTTTATGGATGAACCTTCGGAATCCATCACGAAATATTTATAATTTATTGGTACAAAATATTGATACCCTTAAAGTCACATTGGGGGTCTCCTATCGTCCTTCAAATTGGTCTCTATTGAACAAAAATTCAATTTCCTACAAGCCTAGTTCTATACATTCTGGTTGTATCACTGACCATTTCTGGGATATAGGTATAGCCCGGAAATTGTATGTTAATAACATTTAATTTTTTTTATAATTAATACCCCCGCTCCAAATTTATTCGTTCAAAAAGTTGGTGCCTTAAAGTCACATTGAGTGTCTCTTATCGTCCTGAAATGTAAGGGGAGGAGAAAACTTAAGTTAGAAAAAGAAAAGGTCAAGCCATATGGGAACAATTATGTGTTCCAAAATATTTTCTCTATGCCGGAATAGAGCCAACGCGACGATCTAGTGACTCTAAGACAAGAATACTACTTCCCATCTAACTAGTTTATCAGGAATAAACATTTCCTGCCTAAACTTAACCTATGGTTTGGTGGCGTAGTGGTAAGACGCTATGACAGTAGGTAGGACGTGGGTTCAAATCCAGCCAACCCATGAAATTTCATCCTCATGAATTTGAGATATTTACCGCATAATAATAGCACCCAAAAAACTACTGGTGTCAAGAGACTCTTCAGTCCTATTCCGGCAGTATAAATAAGGACTATTATCATTATAATTATCTTTATTATCTTCCTTCTTTGCTTCTCGAGGACCATCACGAGGCTAAGGACACCTATAAAATTTCACCTCTGGTACTGTTATTATGTTTATGTAGTGTCATGGGCCATTTTTCTATTCTTCCTTTATGATAAAAGAAAAATACTTCCCCCAAAAGACATATTTGTAGAGTTGCGCAAGGTGGCAAAAATAAATCTTGTCATCCTAATCATAAATTCATTGTTATCGATTTTTCGCAAAACAAAAAAAAATCTAAAACTGTGGGCATGTACCTATCTAACCTGAAATATGTTTGTGTCATTATTTTACAGGCTCATATCAACCACAGACATGCGCCAGGTCAAACTCAGACTCAAGGCAACATACCTCCAACAAAGCCTGTGCAAAATCTACCATCTCCATCATCTAAAAGTGCGCTAGTATCACCGAACCAAAGGAAAATGAATGCCAATGTGAATGACCCTCGGGTTCAACAATCAATACCAGAAACACAAGGCCAGTCCACAGAAGAATCTTTCCACCAGATTCCTCCTCATGGAAACTATACTTCCTCACAACCTCCCCCTCCAATAGGAATACCACCAATTATGATGTCACCTAATTTAAGAGGTAATACACCTTTACAGGAACCTTCAAATCCATTCAGTCCAGGTGTGGTACCACCTCAACATTTTTCTCCTTTTATGCAACCACCTCCATCGATGTCTTTTCCACCTCAAGGAGCGGCACCGCCTTTCTTTTCGCCACCCCCTCCCCCACCGTTTGGAGCACCTTATCAAGATGGATCCCAGAATCAATGGCATCAAATACCACCTAGCAATCAACCACCTCCATTTTTTCACAGATGATTGTTTCAAAGGAGGCCTCGGTGAGGTGACTCCAATGTCTTGAATGATATTTTTGGGGGACAGTTCTTCATTACATACTTTTCTTTATTCAAATTGGTACATTCGGATTTTACGCAAAATGACTGATCATGATTTTATGAAATTTTCCTTAAAATCCGTATTTATTGTAATAAATCTGGTGTGATCATCAAACGACTTTCCTTATCTATATAATAAAAGAATTGTAATGAGCTGAAAAGTTCGATTTCGAGTTTTCAATGCCAAAAGTAGTTTTGAGGTCCCCAGAGTCCAAAAGACATCATTGACATACATACAAAATTGCAAGTCTCTGGTACTCAGATATCTCTTTAGGCGGGATTTGTGAAAAACGCCAAAAACCGCAAAAACCCCCAGGGGTGGATACGTTTACCACAAAAAGTTTCGTGGAGTGTTCCCTGTATAAAATTTGTATGCTAAGGCAACAAATTTCAACTCTTACCGTTCTCTTTTTGGGCAGCAACAGTAAATTTGATTTTAACGAAATAGTACCCCAGGACTTCTTTGTGGTTCGTTCTTGACATTAAAATGCCATCATAATTTCAAGTCTCTAGCACTTACAGTTCTAGGGATATCTTTTTCACAGACAGATACACGAATCAAAGGCTGAAACTCGATATTTTGAGTTCTGGGGATCTCAAAACTTGTTTGGGTATTGAAAACTCGACATCGAAAATTTCAGATCATTACATTACTTTCCTTTTTATAGGATTAAATTATATTTTTGTCAACAACTAGAAATTGTGGCATGTATATAATATGAAAATGAAAATTTAAAAATAAAAGTTGTATTACAAAAATATTATGTTCTGCTTTTTGATGCAAAATGACCTCTTTCAAACTTTACTTCCGTATAATGTTCGGCCAATCCGCCATAATCTTCATCTAGTTATTTTTTAATCCATCAATTTTTGAAGGGGTGTCTTTTTTCGTGGTCGACTCCAAAGTAAAAATTAGGTACATATAATAAGTACCTATTTAAAAAAAAAGCAAACGGTCACCTTTTTTTTTTTTATGTGCAATGTTAGTTGTATTTCATAGATATTGTTGCTTTTGATAGGTGAAAGATTTTTTTTTTTTTTTTTTTTTTTTTTTTTTTTTTTTNTGAAAGACTTTTTTTATTTTTTATTTGGTTCACTAGTCCTTTTAGTTAATACATTACAAACATACACATTTTCCTCTAGCACGACATTTTATGTTTCTCCTTATAATTCTGTGATGGATTTTTGTTTTGTTAAGGTTTTTAGTATTTGTCGAATGCTCGAATGTAATGTATAATCTGTGAAAAATTCAACTGGTAACTTTTTACCATTTCTGAGATGGAATCATGAACAGACTCTATTGATTCTCGTAATGCTGTAAGTCTGCTATTTTTAAGGTATATTATTATTATTCTAATTATTATCGTAAGCATAAAACCACATAATCTAAGATCAAAAAGACCTCACCATTGCAGTCTGTCTAAATTTTAAAGGATCACCTCTTTAACTGATGAACCGCGTGACCGTTTAGTTTTTATTCTTATAATGCTGTGATGTTATGTCCTATGACTGACCAGTTATGTATTCACTCTCCAATCTTTTTTGTTGATCGAAGTTTATTGCTGTGATTATTGCGATTTGTTTTTAAGATTTTTATGTTAATGTTTGTACGAGGTACCACGATAACACTCAAACGCCTTGGTCATATTTGATAAACCTAGATAGGTATGGACATTTATTTTGTTCATAGAATTTGCTGATTAGTTTACGGTCGCGTGGGGCACATGGTGATCATTTTAACTGAGTGAGGTAAATTATGTACCCCCACATTCAATGTACCAAAATAATTGGAAGATTTTCTCCCTTGTGACCTGAATAATAATATCAGATGTATCAAGGACTATTTGCACCGTCAACACTGCATATATATTTCGCGCTAAATTTTGAATTATAATCAATTATAATTTGAATTTTTTCCTCCAACCTCCAAGTAATCGAACGAGAAACAATTTCTTATCAACAACATTAAATTAATCTAATCATTAAATTATTTAAATACAATGATTACAATGTAAAAATCTGTATGTATGTTTGTACTTGTATATATGGTCAGGGTTGTCTATTACAATACCACAGCCTAAACGGTAGTAGAATTGACCCTCCACCCTCACAAAAAATAAGATCTTGGAACCCATTATTAGAATTAAAAAATGTCGAACTATTTTTGAGTTACGGCTCTAATTCCAATTTATTGACCAAGTGACGGTCAGCGAAAGTTATAGGTAGGAGTTTAGTCTATAAATCATGACCAGCCATTCCAGATTTACGGGTTCGAAACCAGGATCTGTCAAAATAATATTTCGAAAATAACAACCATCAAGAACGGTCATGATTCTAAGGACCCCGACGAAATATGTACATGAGAAATCTGTGTTTTTTAAAGTCTACAATATACAGGATGGACACACTCATGCACCTTAATTTTATAAATAGATCCCGCAGCCTGGTTGAAAGAAGCACCTATCCCTCCAACTAGATTTCAAATTCTTTACTTTTTTTCAGTGGCACAAAAATGAATTTTATAAACCAATATAAACGCACAAATTTTCTGAACGAGGTGTTTTGAAATTTAAAAGGTTGACAAAAAACATTTACTTTTCAAGATGGTGTTGTCTTGTTGTGCATACGGATGTAAAAACAGATATGTTAAAGGTGGCGAATTGCGATTTTTCAGGTATGTCTCTTATTTATGTATTATATTTCTCTATAAACTAATAAATGATCCATATCTATTGTCTCAGATCCCTAGATGGGCTTACATTTCCCTAGGACCAAGTTTAATGTGAGAAGAGGAGAAAATAGATTTTCTTTTTGGGACATACTTACATAAAATAAAACTGTAAATTTGCCGCTTTAGAAAAAAATTATTGGTAAAAAATCAAAATTTTGAAATGACTTTGCAAACATGATGCGTTTATATTTTTTAAAAAGCAAGAATATTGTACACATACTTTCCGGAGGTTGAAAGTTTACAGAATAGGATACAAGATGAACCATGATTTTTCACTATTATATTCCATGATTTTCAAAATATTTTCTCTATGCCGGAATAGAATAAACGCGACGTATACGGTCGCCTCCCTGATTTGAAGTCACTGATTCATGTTTGTTAGTGATATGTTACGTTTATGTGACCATTCCAAGCATGTATGAACACTGAGATGGTATTCAAGTCTTTTATTGACCTCTTTCATTGATGTTAAGCTTTTGAAACTCAGCGATTTTATTTTCACTTCTTACTCCGCATATCCCCTCTAGGAAGCATTTGCTTAGATAGTATTAAAGTCTTATAATTATTAACCTCCTGCATCGATGTTGAGCTTTTGTTAAAAAAACAGACACCCTATATGAAACACAAATCTTGTTTTTCAGGTTTCCGAGCAATAAAGAACGAAAAAAAAGATGGGCTAAAGCTACCAAGAGGAAAAATTTTGAGCCCACAAATTACACCGCCATCTGCAGTGAACATTTCAAAGAATCTGATTTTAGAGAAAGGACTAATGACTCTTTGAGATGTCGCTTACATAGCGATGCTGTTCCTTCAATCTTTGCTTTTCCTTCGTCTAATGAAGTACCAGAGATAAAATATGAAATCGAAATCAAGATAGAAAATGAAATTGAGAGAGAAAACGAAATCTTTGAGTAGGAATTGTGCCACGAGGGTTAACAAGTTTCATGAAAATTTCAGTGCAAAATATCAGAAATTTTTCGGATTCATGGTTGAAAAACTAGGACAGAATATTAAAAAAAATCATCGGAATGTTTTTTTCTGCTAATTTTATTTTTATTTTAACGGTCCAAACCATTTCTCTTTACTTGAGCCAAAGAAATAGTTGCACTTGATTTTTTTCAGAGAAATCATGAGTTTTCAGGGTGTCTACCAGACTGGAAATCCTGGAATTGTCAGGGAATTTTAGGAGACTGAAAATGTCAAATGTCAGGGGAAAGTCAGGAAAAAACGCCAAAAGTCAGGGAATTTTTCAAATTGAGTTTTTTTCTATCTCAATGGCCAATTTTATGCGTGAACATGCTTTTCCTAAAAATTTTCGTATACGGAGCTTATTATCGTTTTCCTCTAAAGTTTTGGTATACATGTTTAGGGTATGAAGGAAATTTGCTGTATAGTTTTTGGGGTCCCTGGGCCACTGGAAAATCTGGAAAAGTCAGGGAATTTCACTTTGACGATTTGGTAGACACCCTGGTTTTGGAAAACTATCTTGAAAACTGAGTAAAATCGAACTGTACATGTGGGTGTATTTATTGTTGGAAATGATGTGTTCTACAATCGCTTTAATTTTTTCAAGGATTTTCTGGGCCAACATGTAGGAGTTATACTGATCCACCTGACAGAAGTGTGTTGTAAATTATTTACAAAATACTTTAAAAAAGACTCTGGCTCATCTCACTTCTGACTAGTCATATGACTTTGTATAGGATTCTCAGCAGCAGAATTGACAGTCTTCAGCTGGTGAACTTTGTACAATACAGGCCCCCTTCAATCCGTGTGAGTGTGAGACATACCAACAACTTTAGCCTCTTCTCTTTACCATTTCACCGGTATGTCCCCTTTTTTAAATTTCAACGTATTTAAGACCAACAGAAAAAGTAAATTAGACTTTTATCAACCCTCCCTAATAATTTCAAAGACCAAGTCACTAAAATCTTTTGTTAAAAATCATTACTTAATATTGACGTGTGTTTTGTATATTTTTAAAAAATTTATTGTCTGTATTTTTAAATTTAGTTGTAAGATTAGGTTTGTAAGTTCGTATGTAAATAATGTGTATCAACGAGTAAATTTGATTGTTCTGAAATAAAATCTCTGCTACTTTACCAAAACAGTTGATTTTTTTCTGATATTATCGTGGCTATTTTATAAAAATTGATATATACTTCAGAATCCTGTGCAACCGATTGTGATAAAAAGCTTTGAGGACAATTTAGACCCCAGGTGAAACTACATACCAAATTTCATAAAAATGAGTCAAGGTTAAGTGGGACTTACGGCTAATAGACGATATTTTTTTTTATTTATTTGAATTTTGAATTATTCGCAGGAAGAATATGTTGATATGAAATGATTTTTTCTTGGGTAGCACAAAAATTTTATCAAAAAAGATATACCTATTTTAATTTATTTTGAATAATAAATTAAATATGTATAGGTATATATTTAATTTATTTTATTATAGTGCTACCCCAAAAAAAATTATATATTAAATAAAAATATCGACCTATTTATTCTATTTAAATTTTTTAACGTTGAACATTGATGTATTGTAATGAACTGTTTACAAGAAATCATATGGAAATACTCAAAAAAGACCATGCGAACATTATAAAACACTCGCGATGATGAAGGTACGAATACGAAATAAAATTTTTGTGCTACCCCCCAAAAAAAAATCGTATGTCTAAACAAAAAATGATAAAATGTTTTTTGCTCTGATATGGAAAAATAAAGAGCTTTTGGGACCCAAATAATTATATATTCTCTAGAAGTTTGCAAAAGATCAATCAATTTTAACTTTATCTTGCTATCTTCTCATCAATACCATGATTATGGAGATGGGGAGCGAATGCTCGATTGCAGTTTTTCAATTTTCCTTTTTCTTTAATTAAAAGAAATAGGTACTTTTGTGCTATTGCTATCGTTATCTTTTGATTAATACCTAATAATTATCATGTTGTGAAGTGTTTAGTAATTGTAATAGCAAAGGAACACAAAGACCTCTATTTTCTTTTTCTATCGGTAGTTGTGGCTAAGGCCCTTGATATGCTTTCATATGTCAAATCTAGGTAGAAATCTTAAAATTCGTGATTCGTCATCTGAAGATAGTGAAAATTCAGTAAAGAGAAAAAGATCCAATAGTGATATTTCAATTAATCCAAAGAAAAGTAAACAAATTGATAATATGACGGATGCTGCAAATCAGAGAAGGCCTAATTTTTCTGCTGTCCTGACTTCCCCCAATGGAGTTACTAGAACTGCCATATCAACTGCAAGACCTGGTGTAGCAAAGAAATTAGTTATTAAAAATTTTAAAGGTAAATATTTAGTTCTTGTGTTTTCTAAGGGCGTTGTCTAAGAAATCTAATTGAACGAGAACTGTAAACCCACGGCAGCCGTAATCTTAAGGGTTTGGTGGGATACTTCTAAAACAAGAGTCATCGGTAAATCATTTAAATCAGCAATAAAGATTTTTATATAGTCCTATGGGACCATGAGAAACTCGGAGTCAAACACTATCTTTAATTTGCTTCTAATAGTGAAGAGGATTTGTTTACAAAACACAGGTTTTAAAGGATAAATGATGTTTTTTTTTCTCTCTTCTACGGATCACTGTTCGAAAAAGAAAACATTTTCTTCTTATTTCGATAGACTTAAGAGTAATAAGTAGTTAGTGTTATTAATTTGTAAATGAGAAGGGGAAAAATAAAAAATCATTAATCATGAAGAAATATAGTTTGCCTTTACGGGCATCATTTTTTCCTGTGCAGTTGGACATTTTAGTGTCCCCAGACAGGCCCGACGAGAGGGGGGATCCCTCCAGGCCCGGGATTTCCTAAGAGGTCCGGCTGCAACCTCAAGAAAATTATCAAAACACAAAAATGTCAATGTTTTCGATTTATGGAAATTATGGCCAGGTAGCTTGAAGTTAGTAACTTTATATAATTATCAACTTAACACGATAAAATCAGTGGAAGATAAGAGTAAATTTTAAATTTACTAATAATGTTACATGTGACATAGTATATTGAATATTTATTTTTCAGAAATTCCAAAACTTCCTGAAAAATATCAGGAAGTGACATGGGATAAATTGAAAGAAGCTGTCGTAGCAATTCAAACGTCCAAATCAATTCTATTGAGTTTAGAAGAACTATACCAAGCAGTGGAAAATCTTTGTAATCACAAAATGGCAGCAACTCTCTACAGCGACCTTAAAAGTGAGTTTCTTCATGAATTAACATTTCTAACCGCGCTCTCGTCGTATTCAGACCAAGATAAGTTGTTCCCTGAACAGAACTTCGTTTGTGTCCCGAAACTTTTGGTCACTGGCTGAACATAAGAAAATGTAATTGTTTAATTTGAATAATTAATTGAACTGTCCATCAAACCCAACCAATCTAGAGCCATCAGAATTAATGGAAAGATCCTGTTGGAGTGGCCGGATTTCTTGGCCTAAAGACAGAGTGGGAGTCGTTGAGAATAACAACAAAATTTAATTTTTGTTTATTTCTATAAACAAAATTGCAAAAATGAATGTTGTAGGCTCTTAAGGAGAATTAAAAAAAAATCAATTTTCGTTAATTTTTCAATAATGAACCAAGAGTCGACACGACCCCCTCCCCCTCGAACAAGGATGTTTTAGGCTCTTAAGTAGAGTACAATTAAAATCAGTATATACGCTGCAAGCGGAACTGTTCCTACTGTTATGGGTGCATTGACAAAATTTGATGATATTGGGTGGGGGTGTTTATCTACTTAGGTCTGATTGGTCCAATTTGGGTCCACCGGATCGTAGAAACTCGGATTACCTTCAGTTATATCCGAGTTTAAAATAGGCATACCTTAGTACCAAGTTGGTCGATTTTTTTTGTTTCAGATTTGGTGAAGGAGCATGTCGAGGAGAGCATCATTCCGCTAACGTCAGATGACTCGGACAAAGAAATCTTCTTGAAAGACATGAACTCGTGTTGGCAAAATCACTGTCGTCAGATGATCATGATTCGAAGTATTTTTCTGTATTTGGACCGAACCTACGTTCTTCAGACTCCTACTATCAGTTCAATTTGGTGAGAAACGACTCCACTCAATAGAATAGGAGCAGAAAATTATTTCTGGTTTAATATTTTCAATAATGAACCTTGAAACAAAAAATATCAATGTTTGAGGGAAGTAATTTCTTTGTGCGTGACGATTCTGAAGGTTCATTAGTCAAAATCTAGAACCATCTCTTTAAAAAATAGAGTGATCTAATAATAAAAAAAACTCTGCCAATCTTATACTTCTCTTGAAAAGAATTTAGACCTTAAACACCATTTAGACCCTAAATCTGCACTCCTTAATTGAAAAGCAATATATGCAAAAGCCCAACTTTTCAGGAATCGACTTTAAAAATATTATTGTGTGTTTTCACCCTCTATAATATTTTACGAACTTAGCAGTCTTCCTTGTCTAGTGGGTATCACACTAACATTGCACTCCGAAGACCAAGGTTCAGTTCCTGGTTGTGATTTCGGGATGTATTCAGCCTCGTCAACGCTAAGTGCAAAAATCTCACAAATATAATACGCACGGATTTTTTCGTTGTCGATTTCTATGAACACATGAACTAAACTAGCAGAGTTTTTTCTAATACGTAACCCATTCTATGTATACAGTACGACTTGTTACTTGACTTGTGTTTTTGATGTTTCAGGGATATGGGCTTGGAAATGTTTCGTGTTCACATAGCGTTAAACCCCTTGGTGCAATCTCGAACAATTGACGGTCTGCTGATGTTGATTGAAAATGAAAGACAGGGCGATTCAGTTGATCGCAGCTTGCTCAAATCGTTGCTGCGGATGTTGTCGGATCTTCAAATCTATCAGAATGCATTTGAAAGCAAGTAAGTGAATGATTAACTGAATGAAGTCAAGTCTTAGTAATTCCTCGATAGCTAAATGGTTGATCACTCGCCTGTTAAACAGGAGGGCTTGGGTCCAATCGCCAGCAGAGACAGTATTTTTTGAGTATTTTACCACAAAAAAATGGAGCTCTAAGGGTTAGGTGGTAGAAAGTGACCCCGGTATCAGCCTAGTTTAGTGGTATCCTTCCACTGAAGACTCTCTTATTACGCCTACAATTTTTGTAAACGTTTGTTTGTTTGTACCACAATAACTCTCGAACGCCTTGTCATATGTTTTCTCTGTATGTCGGTTTGTTCCACAATTACTCAAAAGCTACATAATTTGTGCGACTTCTGCATTTGGGGGTGGGGGGGGTGTCTTGTCCGATTTTCATAAAACATGTAGTGGACATTAATTTTTCTCATATAGTCAGCTGATTAGTTTTTGGGCAATTTATTTGAGCGCCGCTTATTATTCAAAGAACGATTAGTAGTAAAAATAACCAAAGGCAACATTAGAAAAAGTAATTAACCTTTTTATGCAAACCATGTACTAAATTGTCAGAGTGTTCTCTTACAACCAGAATAATTGACGGAACATTAAAAAATGTAATGAACCTTTGTATGCAAACCATGTACTAAATTGTCAGAGTATAATTTTACAACCAGAATAATTGACCGAACAAAGTGAGTTCTAGTTTCAAAACGACGATATCACTCATGTTCGTTCGTTTTTATCACGGCAACTCTCAAACGCTTTCACCGATTTTGATTAAAGTTAATATGAACCAGTGGCGCACACAAGGAGGGGGCCATATCCGGAAATAAAAAAAAACATTCAAGTTCTTATGCACATAGAGTGGACGAACCCAATATTAACTTGTGCATGTTTAGTGGGTATATACGTCAAAATAGGTTCCTCACCATTTCCCCTCTGTAGAACAAATTACTTAAAATAATTTAGTGGAATTCATAGGTAGTTAATTGTTGGAGGGTTTTAACTTCACCCCTGTCATGTTTTGACAGGACCAGACTGGCAATTTTAGGGATAAATAAGTCCGTACCAAAATAGACATGTTCGTCAGTAACAAACACACCTGCANCCCGCCCCCCCTCGAAATTCAATCATGACTATAGACCCTGACGGTATTATTGAAGATGAAAAGTCGATATGAATCCCCCCCTCCCCTGAATAAAAATTCTGGGTGTGCCACTGGTATGGACATTCATAGAATTAGCTGTTTAGTCTCTATGTTGTCAAAGTGGCCATTTAAAGGTCTACAGTTCACAGAACTACTAGTAGGTATATCTCATCACCATCAGCCTGTAACATCCCCATGTGGAGCGAGGTTTCTCCTAGATACTTCCAACATTCTCTATCCTGTGCTTCATGTGTCCATAATGGTCCAACTTACTTAAATTTATCACATTGCTGGTCTTCCTACATTAACTTCTACCGTCTCTTGGATACCATTCATAACATAACATATTCTTGTCCATAGTACCTATATCTAGTAAAACTTAAAATTACGATCCACTACACACACCTAAAGCTTCTTCCTCAGTTTGTGGGTTTATAGTTCGAGAGTGTACGTGTATGTGCCGTTTGAAATACCCAAGACCCTTCTATTTGACCACAATGGAGTCATTTTCTATTTCTGAACCGAATCTCTTTGTTGATCAGATTTTTGGATGCCACTGAAAGACTGTATGCTGCTGAGGGTCAAAGGTTAATGCAAGAACTAGAAGTAGCCCAATATCTTCACCATGTGGACAAGAGAATTAATGAAGAAAAAGAACGTCTCCTACACTATTTGGATAATTCCACCAAGTAAGTTTTATCATCAAAAAATGCTTTCTTCTCTTCTATACCTTCAAAGCCTATTTGATATGCAAAATGATTTTCGTCCTGAAGTAAAGCTTTGCCGTTCCGTGACAAAATACAGAGGACTGTTGGGGGCAGGGTTATTAATATGTAAAATGATATTTGTGCTGAAGTAAAGCTTTGCCATTCCGGGACAAAATACATAGGACTGTTGGGGAGCAGGGTTATTGCTATGCAAAATGATATTCGTGCTGAAGTAAAGTTTTGCCGTTCCGGGACAAAATATATAAGACTGTTGGAGGGCAGAGTTGGTAGGTTTTTCAGTC
Organism: Pachypsylla venusta; assembly: GCA_012654025.1. NCBI lineage: Eukaryota > Metazoa > Arthropoda > Insecta > Hemiptera > Aphalaridae > Pachypsylla > Pachypsylla venusta. Next base: position 44,078,373 of record CM022874.1, read on the forward strand.
TGTAAGAATCTCACATCCTGGGTTGTGATCTTAAGGGGATATTTCCACGATATCCTTGGTGGAACGCCCCGTCCATGACCAAAGTGGCTTTATCTTCCCTTTTGAAAATGACTGATCCAAACCCTATCTTTTTGTTCATCACAGATGGTCTCTGATACACACAGTTGAGAAACAGCTTATTACGGAGCACCTGACCAATGTCCTTAACAAGGGCCTGCACAATTTGCTGGAAGAGAATCGACTCGACGATATCACTTTAATGTTCAATTTGTTTAGTAAAGTAAGAAAAGGCACTGTCGAGCTTTGTACCAATGTCAATCAGTATATTAAGGTAAGCAATTGTGGTTTCTCCGGGACAAAATCCATGAAAAATAATTTTATTAAAACAAAATCCATCTAATTATGTTAATCAGACATCTATGTGCACCGATGTAACTTTGTTACAATACCTCAGATTACCTCAGCCTAAACGGTAGCAGATTGCGAAAAATACGATGGGATTATTCCCCACAATATCATGTTGTAGGAAATAAAAATGTTTTTGAGTTATAGCAAAATTTCTAATTTATTGTCCGAATTCGGCAAGTCACGGTCCAATATCTTGAATTTTTGTCGCGAAAACATATCAACTCAAAGCAAGAAAGTTTTAGGTGACCGTTTAATCCTTAATTTACAAATTTATGTCCAGCCTTTCCAGAGTTACGATTTCGAATATTTAGAAAATACTAACCAACCTGGACGACCAAACGGCCATGCCTCTAAGTCCCCTATTGAAACATATTATAGACTACAATATATAAGGTAGACACAAACCCATGGTTCCCCCTCTCCAAATTTCCCTAACACTTAACTCCATAGCTTCTTAACCTTTCCTTTTATACTGAACCAAAAAAATGTGTCGGTAATATTTTCAGAAAAAAGGCCGAACAATTGTAATAGACCCGGAAAAAGATAAAACAATGGTTCAAGAACTTTTGGATTTCAAAGACAAAATGGACAATATCGTGTGCACCTGTTTTCAAAAGAATGAAAAGTTTGGTAACAGTTTGAAGGAGGCTTTTGAAAACTTTATAAACCAACGAGCTAACAAACCAGCAGAACTCATTGGTAAATACACAGAGTGGTCTACTTTAATGTACGCAGTCTAAATATATCCGACACTGTTCGGAATACAAAAAATCCAACCGGGGTGTACAGGGTGAATCATTTTGAAGGACATAGTCAAATATATCGGAAACCGTTAAAGATAGGAAGAAAAAGTTCGATACAAACTCCCCTTATTCTTTAGGGGCAATTTTAATGGTGCCCTTGAATTTTTTTTCTAAGATTGCCAATAATGTTATTTTAAGGTAATTTTTTTTAATAGAACTCTATATTTTTTATTGTGATATTGAATTTTGTATTAAAAAAGAAATATTTTTTGCTCAAATGTTTTTCGATTTGACTTACAGTTTTCGAGATAGTTTTTACCTTGACGTATTCTAAGTAAGTGTTGTCTATCATATGAAGTACTATCGGCACATTCATTAAAAAAATTGGTCATCAATGCGTTAATTTTAGTGTAAAATCAAAGGTTCATGCATAAATATTTGCAAATAGGCGTAATGCTATACATGTTAGATATCTCTTACTAAGAGCACGTCAAGGACAAAATTATCTCTCAAAAAAAAAAATTAAGCAAAAAATATTTTTTAATACAAAATTCAAAACCATAATAAAAAATACAGGATTCCATTTTAAAAAAACAAAGTTGACTTTAAAATAGTCCTAAACCCGACCTTAGAAAAAAAATCAAGCTCAGCATTAAACTGCCCCTAAAAAATAAGGCGGGTTTGTATCAAAAGTTTTCTTCCCATCCCAAACTGTTTTCAATATATTTGACGATGTCCTTTGAAATTACTCACCCTGTTTTATTCTCTATATGAGATTTTGACCTCTTAATAATACAACTTCGTCTTACTGCTGGCAGAACAAGAACCTTAAGGGACTAGTCTGTGGTGAACTTCTGTAGATCTGCCAAGGTCGTCGTGCAAGGTTATTTCAATGTTTGTTTTTTAATTAAAACTATCCATAAAATTCTACATTCAATTGAGAATTTATTTTGTTTCTCCTTCAGTGTCTGCATTTTGTTCCACTCCAAAGAGGTTTGTGCGACTTGTCAAACGAAAGGTCTCGTCATTCTGCATTGAATAACAACAATGAAAAATAATTAAAAAAATCCGAATGTCAGAGCGTGATAGCCTATCTATTATAAAGCTTAATCAAAATCGTGTGCCACGACTTTCATGCTTTGATGCCAAAAAATCGTATTTTATATTTGATGTAATTTTTATGCAAATTCTACGTACAAAGCCAGTAATGTCGTAGTTCATTGTGAGGTCTCAGAACATCTCATTTTCAGCCAAGGTCTGCATAACACATGTATCTTCTAAACTCCTATGGTATGAATCAAGAAACTGGACATTTCAATTGAATCTTGTTTTTCTTTTTCAGCCAAATTTGTAGATTCTAAATTACGAGCCGGAAACAAAGAGGCGACCGAAGAAGAACTAGAAAGATTGTTGGACAAAATAATGGTTCTGTTTCGGTTTATTCATGGAAAAGATGTATTTGAGGCATTTTATAAAAAGGTAAATAACGTAAAACATCCATCGATATCGAAGCGGAACACAGAGGGATGCTTAATTTATCTATTTTTTTATTATTACTATTTATTGTGTTTCAGAGATGTCTATCCTCTGACACATTACAATGGAAATTACATTCCCCTATCCCGATCAAAATTAGAGAAAACTAGATAAAAACATAATAATAAACTATATAATCTTGAACTATATGATTTTGGTTTAATAATATAGGACTATGTGAATGTATCTTTCTTTGTATTATTGTGTGACAATTTTTACAAGTTATTTTAGGAAAATACAAGTGAAAACCTTATTATGCTACTACTCGTCGCTATTACCCCAGCTAATCAATTGTCCTCAGGAGTCTGAGTTACCCCCAAACACAACCAGACTAAATTTGTAACTTAGAAAAAACGGGTTTTCAAATGTTCGACACCGACTAGGAATCGAAACCGGTACCTCCTTGGTGCAAGCCGAGGGTGATGGACACTGCCACGGAGACGTTCTATAATATAAGGTTATTATTATTTAACAAACTCATGTTAGACATCCTATTGCTAACTTCAAAGTGGGTAACGAGAAAGCTGGCAAGTTAGCCGTCCAAAGATTCGCCAGCATGTTAGACATCCTAATGCTAACTTCAAAGTGGGTATACAAGGGAACGAGAAAGCTGGCAAGTTAGCCGTCCAAACATCCGCCAGCATGTTAGAAATCCTATTGGGAACTTCAAAGTGGGTATACAAGGTAACGAGAAAGCTGGCAAGTTAGCCGTCCAAACATCCGCCAGCATGTTAGAAATCCTATTGGGAACTTCAAAGTGGGTATACAAGGTAACGAGAAAGCTGGCAAGTTAGCCGTCCAAACATCCGCCAGCATGTTAGAAATCCTATTGGGAACTTCAAAGTGGGTATACAAGGTAACGAGAAAGCTGGCAAGTTAGCCGTCCAAACATCCGCCAGCATGTTAGAAATCCTATTGGGAACTTCAAAGTGGGTATACAAGGTAACGAGAAAGCTGGCAAGTTAGCCGTCCAAACATCCGCCAGCATGTTAGAAATCCTATTGGGAACTTCAAAGTGGGTATACAAGGTAACGAGAAAGCTGGCAAGTTAGCCGTCCAAACATCCGCCAGCATGTTAGAAATCCTATTGGGAACTTCAAAGTGGGTATACAAGGTAACGAGAAAGCTGGCAAGTTAGCCGTCCAAACATTCGCCAGCATGTTAGACATCCTATTGCTAACTTCAAGGTTGGGTGTACAAGGTAACGAGAAAGCTGGCAAGATAGCCGTCCAAACATCCGCCAGCATGTTTTTTTTTTCTTATTTAAATTATTTCTTTAATCATGTTGGGTCTACTGGATTTTCAATTTTTGTATTACAGGATTTAGCTAAACGTCTCCTAGTGGGTAAATCAGCAAGTGTGGACGCCGAAAAGAGTATGTTGTCCAAATTGAAACAAGAATGTGGTGGAGGTTTCACGTCCAAATTAGAAGGCATGTTCAAAGATATGGAACTTAGCAAAGATATTAACGTCGCTTTCAAACAAGTAAGATTTTTGTATTATTTAACAAATTTATATTAGACATCCTATTGGTAACTTTAAAAAAACACTACCGTTATTTATGACGAGGATTCACTTACTTTTTGTATTGAAAGGTCATTATTATTTAACAAATTTATATTAGACATCCTATTGGTAACTTTAAAAAAACACTACCGTTATTTATGACGAGGATTCACTTACTTTTCCTTGAAAATGTCTACGAAGTAGACGAAACTCGAGTCGGAAGTGAAAAAGTAAGTGAATCCTCGTCATAAATAACGGTAGTGTTTTTTTAAAGATTTTTGTATTTAAGCAAGTAACTAACTAGTAGTCATTATGAAATAATATTTAAAAAAGTATATTTGTATCGATTAATATAAATTTTGTAGGGTTTCGAAGTGCTTTGGTCTAATACGAAATATGTCTAATACGGACGTTTTTTTTTTTAACGTGACTTATGAACGCACTGTAGATACAGGGTGTCCCATTTTAATTGACCAACTCAATTTATTCCGAAACTTTTGGAGTCACAAAAAAAAAATATTCTGACCGAATGTTCATAAAAAAAGGGGGGCGTATTATGATGACCTTGCCTGACTTGTCAAGGCTGTCCTTCAAGGTCAGATGAAGGTCAACTTTGTTTTCTTAAATGAGACGACCTGAATTTGATTACATTTTTCCCCATTTAATTCTACGTTCATTTTACTATTCACTTCATGTTTTCGTTAAACTTATTGGCGCCAAATTTAGGGAATGTTTTTTGGTCTGACATACCCGTGTGGCCTATTGAATGAAAGCTCTCGCCATTTCCTTTACGATGGTTTCATTTCTCCACTTGTTTGTTCATTTTATAGAAAAACCACAATTGCAATGCATTTCATTATGCATTTAAGAAAATGAAGTTGACCTTCATCTGACCTTGAAGAACAACCTTGACAAGTCAGCCGGGGTCATCATAATAAGTCCCCCTATTTTTTATGAACATTCGGTCAGATTAATTTTTTTGTGACTATTATTTTTTTTCCGAAACTGTAGAAGTTTCGGAATAAATTAAGTTGGTCACTTAAAAATGGGACACCCTTTAAAATGAGGGAAACACTTATGAACTTGTGTCCATATATTATTAACCCCTATGATGGTGAGGTGATGTATCTCTTGATCTCGCCTAGGCTGACTGGACTGGTGGGGTTGGGTTTTTTGGGTCTGTTTTGTTTAACCACTGCCCAGCAGTGATTGGTATGATGAGAGTGGAATTATTTTTCTTATTAAATTACTAATCTTATAAGATTAAAAATAAATGCTGAAAATAGATTTCCCCCGACTCAACACAGGGACTATTAAAAGAACTTTAATAGTACCCAACGAGTCGGGGTAACCAAAATGAAATATTTAAATAATTAAATTAATACACGTGATTTTTGTTGGTAAAAAATTTAAAAAAAAAGAAGAAAAAAAGATAAAATTGCTATTGTTCAACAGTAGAGGCTACAGACAAAAAACACTAGAGACTCTTATCTTTGTTTGGGAAGCCGCACCTGTTGAAATTTTATCCGCAAATTGTTAGATGTAAAACTAATTCCCTAAGAAGTAACCAATTTTCTTTTTCTTTTTGCTTTCAGTATATGGGTAATCTAAAAGACGGTCACCTCGCTATAGACTTAACTGTTAGTATATTAACCATGGGGTACTGGCCTACGTATCCTCTTCTTGAAGTTAATCTACCTCCAGAAATGGTTACCTATCAAAATCATTTTACCAAATTTTATTTGGGGAAACATAATGGCCGAAAACTTCAATGGCAGCCAACGTTAGGACATTGTGTATTGAAGGCTGCATTCAAACAGTCGAATAAAGAATTGCAAGTATCTTTGTTTCAAGGCCTGGTGCTGTTGTTGTTTAACGAATCAGATGAGTTGGCGTTCGAAGATATTAAACAGGCCACTAATATAGAGGTAAGGGACAAGCTAATTGATCTAAGTAGATTTGTGGACAAATGGACTTATTTCTAAAAATACCTACTCAGGGAGAACGGAGAACATAAAAATGTTGCTACATTTGCCAAGTTATGGCCTTATATCTAAAGATATGTTGTTGTTTTTGTAGCTCCTTGAACTCAACTGTTTTATACATTTCTGAATGCATATTTAAAAAAATATTAGATTTAGGCGCAAAGCACTGCAGCAGGCTAAGTTCCGGCCTTAAGCATGCTGCGTGTATGTTACACGAAATATTTCGCCATGTTTTTACTGCCCTCGTAACTTTGTTGTCGTTGCTAACGTTCTCGATCACGTCAACCCACATCCAAGTAAAGCGATGTGGCAGCTTCTACAGGGTTTGTGCATCCACAAAGATGTTGAGTACAGGCAGATTGGATTGTCTGAGCAGCTGTTGAGATGGTGGACATCGTGGAGCTGCCACTTTTAGGACAGGTGTCAGATATTGTAGGATCCAGTCTGACTTTTTAGTTATTAAATAGTTGACACAATGCAGAATGTAACTGGGCCAGGGTGGCTCCCTTGGATCTAGGGAGAGACTTTTCAGATTCATCTAGCTCTGGCACAACATTTGTGCCTAGAACTAAAATTTTCATGTCTAGATTCTATTGAAATTAGACACCATTTCGTTCAAACTATTTGCTCGTGTACGAAAAGAGAACATACTGAAATAAAAACCAACACACATTTTACTGGAATTAAACATGGTCTTACTTTCAGGATGGTGAACTGAGGAGAACGTTACAATCTCTAGCGTGCGGTAAAACGAGAGTCCTAAAGAAAAATCCGCCAAGTCGGGACGTCGAAAGTAATGATAAATTCAAATTCAATAATGACTTCTCATTCAAACTGTTTAGGATTAAGATCAATCAGATACAAATGAAGGAGACGGTAAGTTGACGGTGCGGTGTTCTCAAATACTTTGCCACTGTTTAAAGAGCAAAGAAGAACCAGCCGCAACCGGCAAGCTCTTATACTGGTTTGAACCCGATGGTTTCTGATGTGTTTTTTTTATATGTATAATATATCTAAACTGTTGGGTTTTTTAGAGTTCTCTTTAGAACCTAAAATTAATAATGAAATTTGGCTATTCGATCTTGACTTTAAGACGAGTCCCACTCGCGCTCTTTTCTTGTTGAACGTATTTCCGTTCAGCGGGGAAATAATGCGAGTGTGATGGGAATTTTCCCTTCTTTCCATGTCTTGGATGATGTATTTTATCTAAAAAGTGTGTTCATTTAAAAGGATTATATCTGATGATCATGAAGAATCCCATCTGTAAACGAGGTTATAAAATAATATTGAAATTTAACTGTAAATTCAACGAAAAATACTCTTGGTTTGTTCTTGACATAGAAGTGACGTACATACCAAATTGTAAATCTCGAGCATTTACCGTTATTTAGATATATTCTTAACAAACAGGCAAACCCACACACAAGACATATTGCACACACACAATGTCCAATGACTGTAACTAGATATTTAGGCTCTGGGGATCTCAAAACGGTGCTTAGGCATGGAAAACTCGAGATCGAAAAGTTCAGTCCATTACGATACTTTCTTCTTATTTTATAGATAAGAAAAGTCGTGTGATATTCACACCAGATTTTTTTTTAAATTTTTATTTCTTTTCTTTTTAGAATGAAGAACAGAAAGCCACCGAGGAACGAGTGTTTCAAGATCGACAATATCAAATTGACGCCGCCATTGTTCGCATAATGAAAATGAGGAAAACATTAAGTCATAATTTGTTACTTAGTGAATTGTTTAATCAACTCAAGTTCCCTGTCAAACCGGCAGACCTCAAGAAAAGAATTGAGTCACTTATAGATCGGGACTATATGGAAAGAGATAAAGACAAAGCCAACAGCTACAATTATATGGCCTAAGTGAGTGAATCAGTTGTCAATCTGGATATGTTTCCTGACCAGTGAAACCGGAGCGGACCTTGAGAAAAGAATGGAAGCTCCACAGATGATTGGTTCTACGTACCTAAGACCTTACGAAGATGGCCATTCGTTTCAACGACATTATCCCCTTGTATTTTTCAACCATGGAGCTATTGATCCTAACTGGGGATATTTCAAGTCTATAGATCTGGAATAGAATTCAAATCCTTCTACTCAGACCTGACATCGAATTCCAATCCTGCAGAACAGCAATACAATCAGAATCAATGGAACAAATAATAAGCCTCGCTGGACGTTGCTCAACTTCAGTTATCTTACGGGAACTGGTGTATTTAGCGTGCCACACACGCTGGTTATACTAAAATTTTAGTAGACATGACTAAAAGTTTCGGGGCACAATGAGCCCTACATACCAAAATTCATTAAAATGGGTCAACGCCAAGTTGCAAAAGTGCCGGCTGATTTTTTTAATTCGATTTTTAGAATCCAAAAATCGAAAAGTAAATTATCAAAATTTGGGAGGGGGTTATATTTTTTTAACCATTAAACCTTGAAACGTAAATTACCAAAATTTGGGAGGGGGTTATCTTTTTTTAGCCATTAAAATAAAAACATTAACAGAGTTTTTTATTTTCGTATTTTTTGAAAATAAATTTATTCAATAACACCATGGTCTATAAATTTCTTTTTTTAAAAAAATAATTTGAAATTTTAAGTGTTTTAACAAATTTCTTCTTTTCTCCAAAATAAAATAAAATTGCTTGATTTTTTTTTAATTGAAAACGGTACTGAGACAATTATATACGTATCTGGCTATCATTGAATACGATGATGTCATTGTAAAGAAGTTCTTTACTTGCTATCGATATGGATACTATTCCATTTTGATGTTGAATGTTGTTTATAATAAATTTTTACGCTAAAATATACGTTCAACAAAATAAAATTTGTTTTTCTTTTGCAGTTACAACATAACGAATAGATCATCTGTTCTGTTGATTTAACGGAGGGACGGTGAAACTCTAGGTTCTGGTGTAAATAAAGCGATTTGGGTCGGGGAGTATATTATGCTATCGACATATCAGCTGATTGAACGTGCGCACCAACATCGTTATCGTTCCGCGATAACGACAGAGAAAAAAAATCGCACTTGGTATGCATACTGTAATATATATGGGTAGTAATAATTGTGTCGTTGGCTGTTGCGCACAGTCGCAGTCTCTCCTATGTGTGATGTGGCGCACTCTAGCGGCTGTCTACAAATAACTGCATGAGTTTCCACACTTTCTGGTTAGACCATAAACCGCTGTAAAATTTGTCGACAAGATGAGTACAGTAAATGACGCAACTTCGTATGCATCATTTACAAAAAAAAATCCTGTGTCAACGTCACACCAATCCGGTAGTTGTTTTATTATCTCTTACCAGAGATCGTCAATGGCACGTTGAATACACCAGTTCCCGTGCTGACTACCATCGGACATAATGATACAACCAATGAAAATGAGAAAAAAATAGTAAACATCCTATTTTAACATATAACAATTCCCGGTATGAACTACCACAGCGTCTACCTGGTAATCTAGGGGTCGCATGTTCGAAACCCAACCGGGACATCGTATATTATCCTCTATATGAGATTTTGATCACATGACTTGGACTTACAGCTGACAGAACAAGACCCTCAAATAATAAGTAATAGAACAACTAACGCCTTAAGGTAGGGCGTAATCTGAGACACACGCGACGCAACACAAGTGTCTGGCACACTCGTGTGCCGGCATGTCACAGTTTATAGTACAGACACAGATTTGACGACACACGCGATGCAAATATTGATCGAGCATGTCTTTTAATGGCATATGTGTGCCGCGTGTGCAACGTTCAGCATGCGCTGGAAAAATTCGTGTGCTGCGTCGCGTGTGTCTCAGCTTACGCCCTACCTAAATGGCATGCGTGTGCTACGTCCAGCATGCGCTGGTAAAAAATTCGTGTGTTGCGTGGCTTGCGTGTGCTACGTCGCGTGTGTCTCTGCTTACGCCCTACCTAAAGGTCATGTTTTTAAGGTGGTGAAGTAAGAGGAGCTTGCTAGTACAAAATAAATACAAAGTCTGTTAATAGTAAAAATTCTCTTTATCTTTTAAAAAACAGGAATGACAAGATTAAGGAATAAAATCACAGAAAGATTACATAAACAATAAACATTCAAATTTTTGGCTTTCAAGGCAAAAAAAGTAGTTTCTAGTAGAACAGTATAGCTTCCCCGCCACCACTCCATTTCAGTAGAGTCCTCCCCTTGTGAAGTCCACTACACAGGTGATGCGATTGGTTCTACGTGGCAAGTACTTTCGTTAGGACGACAACATCCCCTGTGGAGCGGATGATTTCAACTAGGTTACTTCAAATGCTTCTACTTAGATCTGGCTACCAGCTGAACTAAGATCAATCAAAAAATATAAAACAATCGCCCTGAATGCAGATCACAATAAAAATATTTATATGAAAGCAGACCTTACCAATCTAGAACATAATATAATATTCTGGAGTGATTTTTTTGGTACTGTGGCCCTATTTGGTCTGAAAACAGCGTGAATGTCGCCGAGAATGTTGTTGAAATCAACATATTTATTACAAAACACAATTGGTATAGCATTGGAATCCATCATACAGTTTGGTACTGAGCGAGTGCAGCATGCTGGTGGATAGATTCCTCCACATTTCACCTCTGTATATTATATTGACTACAATATATCATTAGTATAATATTGGAATCCATCATACAGTTTGGTACTGAGCGAGTGCAGCATGCTGGTGGATAGATTCCTCCACATTTCACCTCTGTATATTATATTGACTACAATATACCATTAGTATAATATTGGAATCCATCATACAGTTTGGTACTGAGCGAGTGCATGCTGCTTTCCACCATTTTGTTAATGTGAAGTTGTAATTGTTGTTCGGTCAAGTTGAGATGAAATCGATTTTTTAAATTTTGTACGGCCGCAGCTCCCGATTTAAAGCATGGAAGTTGAGAACCTGAAATTTGTAAGGAAAAGAAAAAAATATTATGTTACTTTTGTTTTTTAACTTTGGAAAACCTTTCCCGTCCCGTTGAATCCAAAAATCGAATCAAAGGCACCGTTATCTTACCCAATCGCATGATTTCCACCAAGCTCAATACTTGATCCATGTGTTTTCTCGCAGCAAAATCAGACATTCGAATAAAAAAAGGGTCTGTCAAGCACCGTTATCTTACCCGATCGCATGATTTCCACCAAGCTCAATATTTGATCCATGTGTTTTCTCGCAGCAAAATCCGACATTCGAATTAAAAAAAGAGTCTGTCGGGCACCGTTATCTTACCCGATCGCATGATTTCCACCAAGCTCAATACTTGATCCATGTGTTTTCTCGCAGCAAAATCAGACATTCGAATAAAAAAAAGGGTCTGTCGGGCACCGTTATCTTACCCGATCGCATGATTTCCACCAAGCTCAATATTTGATCCATGTGTTTTCTCGCAGCAATCAGTCCTTGTAGCATTAAGATTTTGAAATATTCAAACATGTCCGTACCACCAAACACTTGGACAAACTCTAGAGTCAGTTTGAATGGAGAAGTTTCGAATCCTAGGTTTTTAGGTGAACATGACAGGATGAATCCAAAATCAATATGGATCAGATGACCTTTGTCAGAAAGGAGAATGTTCCCGTTGTGTCTGTTGGGGAAAGAACACAAGAAAGAAATCATTAGTCTCAGAGAAGGGAAAGGTTTTGGGGGGGGGGGGGGTGAGGTCAATCTGGGCACCTGGTTTGTAAGTTTCCAGAGAATAGACGGTAAAACCCCGTCTCTAATGACCAATAGATGTTAAGAAGAAAATGTGACAGTAGATTTCTGACATTCTGGTTTGTTTCAGCTGATTCATATCTTTAGTGCCATTGGAGCTATTACATAAACTCTACATTGGCATTTTTACCATTACATATAAACTCTACATTTACATTTCTACCATTACATATAAACTCTACATTTACATTTTTACTATTACATATAAACTCTACATTTACNAAACTCTAGAGTCAGTTTGAATGGGGAAGTTTCGAATCCTAGGTTTTTAGGTGAACATGACAGGATGAATCCAAAATCAATATGGATAAGATGACCTTCGTCAGAAAGGAGAATGTTTCCGTTGTGTCTGTTGGGGAAAGAACACAAGAAAGAAATCATTAGTCTCAGAGAAGGGAAAGGGGAATATTTGGGGATAGAATTGAATTTTTTTACTGCGAGACATGACACGGCCGTTTATATTTTCTAATCTCTATAAATCAGAGGTTCCCAAACTGGGGGGCGTGAAGGCAAGCCAAGGGGGTCGCGGCGATACAAGTTGAATTATTATCATTTAGTTAAAATATATGCACACAATTTTTTTACAAAGGTAATTTTATTGAACATGATGTTTAGAAAATTTGAATGATATAGCATTCAGCAGCACATTAGTGTTTTGAATGAGATAGCATTCAGCAATTTGAATGAGATGGCATTCAGCAACACACATACCCATTCATAATTTATAATTTAAAGAGGGGGGGCATGGGAGGCTTTCATTCCAAGAAAAGGGGGCGCGGTACAAAAAAAAGTTTGTGAACCCCTGCTATAAAGTAGGAGTGTAAGGAGGAGTAGCTAATTGTATGATCGTAATAAATGTCCATACCAAAAAATCAAAATCGCATAAGGTGTTCGAGAGCTATCGTGGTACAAAAAGAAAAATCGTTATGTTAACGATTAATATCAAAGACTGCCTGCTCCCTTTGGTTTTATGAAATCTTTCATTATTTGCTGCGGAAGCAATGTACGGTACATGTGGACCTACCTATCTTTGACTTGGAGCAGATAGCAGACCAAAGAATAAGCTGCACAACTTTGAACAAAGTTTTTCTGTGCCATTAGGAACCTTTCCGAATTTATATCACCAAACTCTCGAATAAAATATTCAAACAGTGACAGTTGTGAGTTTTTCTTAATTTGATGTAGAGATACTGTGTTTAATATTGGTTCAATAAGGCCGCTATCATCAGACAGACACAAAATTCTGAAATACAAACGTAAGGAGTCACATCAGAAATGGACAAAACACCAAAAAGTCCTTTCCCTAGGGATCAAACTTCTCCAGGGTAAAATTAACGAATGACAAATTAAGTGAACGAAAAACAGTGGACAAGACTCATCGTCTTGGGTCGGTTCTACGTACTAGAACGACGTGAAATGTCTACCATCACAGTTACAGCCAAGGGTCATAGAAACCTTTTCAGTAACCTCATATCAATCTTATTTCTGCAATTTTTTTTAAAACATGACTCTATAGAAATGTGAATAATGCTGGATTTTAAGAAACGACGTCGCCAAGTGACGTGGTAAAAGACTTGGCATTCAATAGTCGTGCGTGTTTTGGCCCCTGCAAAATTTGACCGCGCCTTAGAATGCCGCGTTGGCTGGTCTCAACTTGACGGACCTTGTACCCTGTATAGTCGAAACATGGGGATGTTTTCATTGAAAGATAGGCGATCTTTGGTCGAAAAAAGAATCACGACTGGACTTGTACCAATCGCGTGTAAAGTTCATTTATATCTGGACGCACTCACTTGTAAGGATGTAATATCAAAGGAACTCTCTCAGAGGACCAAATTTTTTGTAAGGATCCTAACAACTGAGAGACCAACAACTCTTGTCTCAAATCATCCCCACTCTTAACAATGACTGCCATGAGTCGCCAACTCGCCAAGTGACCATAGGGAGAACTCTGTCGGATCCGCTTCTCTTTCAGACACCATGGTTCCTAAAATTGACAAATAAAATGAAAATGACACACGTAAGGGTACCAATCCCACCGAATCCCGCACAATTTGACAGTATCGAGTATGCGGAGTTTTTATTTTGCGGAATTCCGCAATGCCACACTAACTTTTATTTTTATTTTAAAGGTCCATAGAAATGCCGTTTTAATATAAAAACACTTTTCGCAGTAAACATCACTCACTCAAAATCATAGACAAAGGAAAATCGTGATAATGAAACTAGACCTCACTTCGTTCGGTCAATAAAAGTTACCTTGAGGGCGGCTGCAGAAGGGTCTTGCGGATCATGAGTGAATGGTTTTACGTCTAATAAAGATTCAGATAAACGTTTTCTAATATCAGCCGCCATTATGAAAACACTTTCATTGGAATCTTGCGACCTTTGAGAGATAGTGTCGCAGTCTGACTCACTATTGACATACTGAAAGAAAAAGACAATCCGCACATTGATATCAATGGGTCGTAACTCTTGATGAAGGAGGGTGATCAGCTTATCAGTAAGCTCAACCAAAGCCAAGGACGTCTCCACGATGGCCGGTTCTACGTGCCGAGGCGACCTGGAACTCACAAGGATGTTCCAGCCAAGGGCCATCACTACTTCTCGACTTCAACAAGTCAACAGATCAGCACCAATGTTACACTTTCATCTTACATTTTTATTGGACGCCAGTATCAAAATGAATGCAACCTCTGCCATGGAGAGCCACACGATGTTCATCATCTGTTTGACTGTCCTAAGTCCTACCACACTCACAGTACTTGATCTCTGACCAGACCGAAAGAGGTGGCAGCTTTTTTCAACTTACAACAACAAACTTGATCTGATCTGACTTGTCGTCTGTCGCTACAACAACAAAGCCAAGGAAACAGAAAAGACCACATTTTGTTTACGCAAACCCAAATGACTTTTTATTCAGGGGTTAGATGTGGGTCGCACAACCCAAAAAATAGGGGTCTCGTAAAACTAGAAAAATATTTTTTTTTCCGGACTTTAGTCCATGCATAGCAAGATTTCCCGAAGTACCCAAAGTAAAAAAATCCTTTAGGTGTTGTACCTGTATTCGTATACCTATTTAAGATTCTTCTGGAACATAAGCAGGTCCCCGGATGGACCGAATGTAAAATCATTTGTGGTTTTTCAGACTATATACTGCGTGTCCCAAAAGTCCGAGACCACTTGAATATCTTTTGAACGGCTATATGAGGAGTTTTGAAATTTTGCATGGTATTATATCCTAAATTAAACCACCTGATGGTGTGAACAATTATTCAGGGGTGGGTCCTATGTGGTACATTTTCAGAAAGAAAATAAAATTGGAAGTACTTTGCAAACAAATTCACACGTCTAGCTGGTTTGGTTTCAAAATGGCGGACATTTGAAATTTCTAAGACATGACTTCCAAGAGTGTCTAAAACTAGGCGAATTATTTCTAAAAGTAGGCGAAGTGTCTAAAAGTAAGCGAATTATGTCTTAAAAGCAGGTCCCTCGACATTGGTGTCCTATGTAATTATTCAATATCCCATTGCAAATAATTCGCCTAGGTTTAGACACTCTTGGCAGCCATATCGTCTAGCATGGAGCTAGACGTGTAAAATTGTTTGCAAAGTACTTCTAATTCTATTGTCTTTCTGAAAATGTATCACAAGATGGGGTTCGTATTTAAAAAAAACAAAAGTTGGTCCCCCTGGGGGCCACATGAGACCAGCCACTGAAAAATTGATCACACCGTCAGGTGGTTTATTTTGAAATACAATACCATGCAAAATTTCAAAACTCCTCATAAAGCCGTTCAAAAGATATTCAGGTAGTCTCGGACTTTTGGGACACCCTGTATAGCTTTAAAATCTACGGAGTTATATTGTTATAAGGGTTGCCATGATATGATAGGTATTTAATTAGTCGAAGGAGCTCAACCTCCCTACATTTCAACCTACCTGATGACCAATTGAATCCAAACTCTCTTCATCAGACAACACAGCCTCCGAAGAACATGTCACAAAATTTTCTTCACTTTTGGTATGTCTCAAATTATTTACTTCTTTGGCAACAACTGACGAGCTTGCAATGTCATCTACCACAACAACTTCACAATATAGGATATAAGGAGCTTTATCTTTTGAATTTAAAACTGCGGCCGCATTTGCAGGAATACGTACAATATGATGTGGTACATCACTATACAAAGGAATCCATACACGAGCGGGTAAATTTAAATTAATATTATTTAAATCTGCTAAAAGTTGAGAAGTTTTGGCTTCTTTTGATTTTAATGTGGTCAATTGTTTGCTAATATTAATCAGGATTCGAATGAACTCCAACTCGGGCGAGACTCGAGGTGCCTGGAACAAAAACGGGTTGCTGAGTTTTAAGTTAATAATAAAAAATAAATAATCAATCAACATTTCAACTGGTTACGTGAAATAGATCTCTCTCATAGAATAAGTCTAAATATTAACTTTTAAATAAATTAAAACAGAACACTTAAAAACACTATTTATAATTATTTATGAAGAAACTAGTTTCGAATCATTCGATTCATCATCAGTCTAGTCGAGTCTAAAGATGGAAGTTGACTGAGGATTGTTCATCGCGTGCTGAGTAGTGTGACGCGATGTACTATCAATATATTTACTGTCTATGACAGCCTGTAAATATTTATAATCCTCAGTCAACTTCCATCTTTCGACTCGACTAGACTGATGATGAATCGAATGATTCGAAACTAGTTTCTTCATAAATAATTATAAATAGAGTTTTTGATAAGTGTTTTGTTTTAATTTATTTAAAAGTTAATATTTTTAACACTTCCAATTAACATGTTATTCAAATATTTAAATAAGTCTATATCAATTTTTTTTTTTTTATTTTTTAACAACAAATCGTTCTTCTTGAACAGTTTTTATGATTTTTGGGTGATAATATCTGTAGTGACGAATGGTCAGGTATTCTTTGATTCAATGATCTGGTTGAACAAGTTGATCCGAGGGCGGATAATAGTCTTCTTTCAGCAAACTGCTCGCAATTACTTGCTCAGACACTAAAAATCATAACATGGTATTAGCACTCAAGCTGCTTGATTGCCGGACAGTTTTGCAGGAAGATTATTTTCCACTCCCAACTTACCTAATATGTGTCCTCAGTGGCGTTACACGTTCAACCAAATTATCGAATGAAAGATACCCTTACCTTTGTCTACCATAAATAAACAGATTATCATCCCAAAATTGTAAAAACTGACCTTAAATGGACGACTTTTTATCAAAAGATATGAAACTGGAGACAAGAGCTGTGAATAAGTTGAACCAGCTAAAATTAATATTACTCAAAACATAACACAGACGGCAATTGCGGGTAGTTATATGCTTAGGTAATAAAAAAGTCTCTTTTTAACCTCTTGAACAATCGTAAGCCGATGTAAAAAATAAACCCAGACACTTTGTATAATAGCGTTTTTGAGATATTTTACAGACGAACTATGGCCAGCGTCTATAGCACGTTGAATACACCAGTTCTCGTTAGATCACTGAAGTTAAGCAACGTCCAGCGAGGTTTTACCAAGTCGGTGTCCACGTAAGTTTGCGCCCTCGTGATGCTGACTATTTTTCCAGCCCAACCATGGCTGAGTGAGGTCAATGTGGGTAGCTGGTTTGTAAGTTTCCAGCAAATGGAGGGTAAATCCCCCGTCTCAAATAACTAATAGATGTTGAAAGAGACGTTCAGACAAAAAACAAGGGGCTGGAACTCAAAACGTTTTTTGGGATTGAAAACCCGACATCAACAATTTCATATCATTACAACACTTTCTTCACTTTTTATAGATGAGGAAAATCGTGTTATGCTCGCGCCAGATTTTTTTGTAATGCTGTGATGTATAAAAATACAATTTGGACTTACATCACAAGAACATTTGATTTGTCGACCACAAAGTTGACTGACAACTCCCTCACAAGAATCATAACAAGAACATCCATTATCAAAGGCACGTCCAGAAGAAAGGTTTCCTAAAACAGATTGACATTCATTGTCAAAGGCACGTCCAGATGAAACACTGTCTCCTCCTTGAGATGATTGAGCAATAGATTCGTCTGAAACAGAAATATGTTGGTCACATAAAGCAAGTAAATACTCCATAGTTAAGTCGACCAGGGGATGTTCTCAAATGGTTGGTTCTACGTACCATCAATACAGCAATGCAAACCAAAAGAAGACTCACAGCGATCGTCCTCATTCTTTTCCGATAGTGATGATTTGCTGTGACGAAAGAATTGTTTACCAAAATCATTGATTTATGTTCTGGTGTCAGGAAGCGCAAATTACTCTTACCTTCAAAAATTGTCTTTTTTGGATGTTGACAGCTGCTAAAAGACGGGATCGATCGACGCCTACACATAGAAATTTTACATTGCTGCCACTACACCCAGGCGCAAATTCCCTGAGATTCCCAGACCTTTCCCGCGAACCAAGATTTTAAAGAACCGAAACAAAAACACATCCACCTTTTCTAATATTAACTTTTACATATATACAGAGTGCGCCAGAATAACCCTCTGAGCATTTGTTGTAGAGACATTCTTAAAAAATGGTGATTTAGTGGCCATTACTGAGAGAAATTTTCGTTCTCACTACCAGATTAGATCACGTGAGAGGGTCCATACAACATACGAGGTCCCAAATTTCAGAGAGACTGGTTCTGCATTGAAAAAAAAAGTCTTTCGGCAGAACGAGAACTGTTTGAATCAGAGGCGTCATTTGGGGGGGGGGGGGGGGGGGNAATACCATATGAAAGGGATTTTTTTTTTAAAAAAAAAATGAATTAAATAAATAAAATTTTATTGATTAGGTATGCGAATTAATTTGAATATTACTGTCGCTCCTTCTAATAGCCATCGAAAAAGAAGAAATGAAGAATATGACCCTAGACAGCCTTGTTGATGACTTTGCGGCAATGAGAAATAGGTGGCATCGCCTTATGCAATAATGTAAAATAAACATGACATGATGTCACATTAACAGGGATGAAACATTTCAATTGTGACGACCAATCCACAGGTGTATAGAGATTGAGAGAAAGGGGAAGAGAGAGAGAGAGAGATGGAGAGAGAGAGAGAGAGAGAGAGAAAGGGAGGGAGAGAGAGATAGAGAGATGAAAGAAGGAGAGAGAGAGACAGAGTGATGAAAGAAATGGGAAAAAAGAGAACGAGATAAAAAGAGAAAGATGAGAAAAAGAAGGAAAAGAGAGAAGTAAAAAGAAAAAGAGTAGAGAGGCCCGTTAACATAGTGAAGGCATAGCCGCAGTTTTATGAGTGCTTTGAAAGCGTGCTTTCATGTTGAATCTCGTAAATTTGCTTGCCCCCCCCCCCCNAGAGAGATAGAGAGAGAGAGAGAGAGAGAGAAAGAAGAAGATGAAAGAATCTCTGGGGATTACCGTCATTTCGGTAATCCCTAGGGGGGATTACGTCATTTCGGTAATCCCCCCCTGGGGATTACCGAAATGACGCCTCTGGTTTGAATACATAAAAACGTCGAAGCTGTGAGACATGCAATAGAAAAGTTACAAATTGTGACTTTTGTATTGCATATCGCATGTTCAAATAAAACAAAAATAATTGTTCTATCTCAAAAATTGCATGTGTAGCATCATTTTTAAAATCATCAGGTTTTTCTGGCACACTCTGTATAATACTCACAAAAAAATAAACCGACAGTTAATATGTTTATTCAATGACTGACACTAGAAGTTTATACATATATCATAAGAGATCGGTCAACAGATTCTTTGATTCAGCGTAAAAATCAAATTTTCTTTTTTTTTAAAAAAAAAAATTACATTCTATATACCCTAAAACGTAAAAGTAAAATTTTCTTTCTTTTNGGGGGGGGGGGGCTAACTTTTTTCCAAGTTAATTATTGAAAATAGTAAACCAAAAATTTTAAACAAAAATTCCCCTAAAATCAAGCAACATCACAACACAAGAGCAAGAAGGGCGATATCTTACGTGATGAAAGAATATGAGAGGTGTCAGATTTGGATCTTACGTGACATTTTCCATGAACGTTTGATTGACTTTTTCTAGCGCAAGATCTGAAAATCAAGACATTAAATCTTAAAATTTCACAAAAACGAACTACCAAACCACACAGATACGAACTACCAATTGACTCGCATACTCACGATGATCAGTTCTATCCACCGAGACGAACTACCAATCGACTCGCATACTCACGATGATCAGTTCTATACACCAAGACGAACTACCAATTGACTCGCATACTCACGATGACCAGTTCTATCCACCGAGACGAACTACCAATTGACTCGCATACTCACGATGACCAGTTCTATCCACCGAGACGACCCGGAACGCATACCATCACAGTTCCAGGCAATGGTCATCAAAACTTTTGCATCATTTTAAAATATTTGTAGACAAAAATCGTCCATGTCATCATAATAAGATAAATAGAATCGTTGGAGGTAAAGAGAAACTATTTTTTTCGTTTGCAGATATTTTTAACGCACTGGCTGGTTAATTACTTGGATTAATTTTGTCTACAAAAAATAAATGAGGTTAACGATTTTTCCAAAGTCGATCTAGATATGAATATAATTGATTGATCGCTAGCACAACAACAAAGGTTAAATGTGAGGAAACTGAAATATTTAATTGACCGAACGAAGATCTTTAGTCTATTTTAACACCACAATTTTTCTTTTATCTGTTTGTACCTTGATAACTCTCGAATTTGATGAAACTGGGTATTCATAGAATCAGCTTATTAGTGTGCTAATCCGAATATTAGCCATTTTAACTGAGTGAGACCTAGAGCTCCCCTTTCCATGTTCACCGTACTTACCTGGCATCAGGGGCAAGGATCTTTGTTTTGAGTTTACCGCTGAGTGAGTGATTGGTAGACAAGTTAGCACTGAACGCTTCCAACAACCAAACACATTTTAATGAAAAATCAACACATTTGGAGCACCTGTAAGAAAGTGATGACCTAAGTTATAAGGCCATGACAATATATGGCAATCAACTGATTACCTCCCGAACACTATGACAGACATCGTAGAATTGGTAAAATGGGAGGGTCCATTGGATCCCTTCAAATACGAAATCCTAAAAAATCAATATCTATTATACAGGTTGGCCAAAAGTCACCATGGGGTTTAAAAATTTAATAACTTTTTCGTTTATATATTTTTTTATTTTTCAGATTATAAAATATACAAAATGGATTTTTTTACACTAATTATGGAAAATGATGTCACTTGGGATAAGTGTGTGCGTTGGGAAGGAGAGTACTTTCAAGGATACCCAGACGTGTAACTTCCAAATAAAGTAGATTTTTTTTATGACCTCAGTACTTTTTGAAACGACCTCGTATAAACGAAAAAGTGATTAAATTTTTAAACCCCATGGTCACTTTTGGCCCACCCTGTACTAGCACATGCCTGGATCTTATTTGTGTTTTCTCTTTTCTCGTGGCTGTATTATATTTTTCCTTTAGAATGCTAACGAGACATGACTGTCTTGCCCAATACCTCTCTAAAATTGGCCTCAGCCCTCTCTGTTCTCTCAACTTTCCTATAAATTCCGCTCATCTTACCAAATGCCCCGCACTAGGAGGCCGACAATGACATTGGCCCTGTATTGATTACCAATCTCAAAAAATATTCAAATACTTTCATTTTCCTTTACTTTTCAAAAATGTACTTAAAAAGTTAGTTCTATTTAATTTCAAAGTTGACCCCCGTAGAACCTCTACTGAAAGTGCCAAAAATTTAAAAATCATTTGTTTCTTCACCTTTAGGATACGGAAATATTTGTTTCACTTTTTTAAAAAAAATTCTATCGGTTCTCAAGATATTTCAAATGGCTCAGTTTTTTTTTCAAACACCTTGTAAATCGATAAACAGGCACATCACAAAGCTT
This sequence comes from Pachypsylla venusta, assembly GCA_012654025.1. Lineage (NCBI taxonomy): Eukaryota > Metazoa > Arthropoda > Insecta > Hemiptera > Aphalaridae > Pachypsylla > Pachypsylla venusta. The sequence goes on from CM022874.1 coordinate 44,100,239, forward strand.
CTTTCATTAGAGGAAGCACGTTACCTTTTTAATAAATAGGGATGAATGACCAGAGCAACATCCTGCATGTGAATATACATACTGACGAGTTGTGGGAGGTAGAAATCTACCTCGCGTTCCGGGAACTGAAACAGTTTATTTCCTGAAATAATCAAAATAAACAAAAACGTTTTAGAATGAAACCCCGCACATGATGTTTCAGACCACCCCGACGCTATCTTTTTCCTCACGAACCGTTCAAATTAGAAATTCGAAATAAAAATGAAATATGGATTAAGTCGACCATGACGTTTTCAAGAAAATATTTTAACCATCCGCCCACGGTCCCTAAGCAGGGTGAATCCCTGTTTCTCGCCAAATTAGACGATCTTTTTTTTTTGGTGATGCATTACCATGAATAGAAGATTTTGAAAATTGAAAAATAATTCTAACCATAAATAACTTCTATTTTTATATAAAACAGCATTTTTTTTTTAAAAAAAAATAACATCCCTTCAAACCTCTTAGAAAGAAAATTTAAATTCGACCTACCTACATTTTTTTCATTTCATATCATCATAATATTCCGTTACAAAATAGTTTCCCATTTATTGGTTAAATCATGCAATATCAACGTGATTTGACCAATAAATTAGCACCTAATATAGCCTAAACATATATTTTCCTCTTGTTTTTTTGAAGGGGGGGGGGATAATTCTTTGTCAGTAAAATAATAAACTCATATTCGGAACTTTTATGCTAAAACTAAACTTTTAACAATCAAGCGATAAAACTTTCTGTTTACCTAGTACGGTATCATTTGTATGTGCTTGCCAGTAAAACCAACCTGCTTGCATCATTATTACCCTAAATGGTTTAGTTTTATACATGACCAACTGCAATGCCAAGCTTGTAGAATTCTAGGACCATCTAGACCCTAAATGGGACCCAGATATCAAATATCCAACTTGGTTTGAATTGGAACTCAACACCACCGGATCAAGGGATAACGTGACCACGTCTCCCACTTACCAATGTAAGACTGTACACCAGGTTCCTTTGAATTAAATAAATACGTCAATGCCATCGACATATCAAATAATTTACATTCAAACAATCGTAATAAAAAACTTTTGCCTGGAAGGCTGGTCTCTGATAGACAATCTTTGCTTTCGGTCTCAGACTGGCAATCACCATTTATTTCAGACCCCGGTTGACAACTGTTTCTTTCAGTCTCAGACTGACAATCACCATTTATTTCAGCCTCCGATTGACAATAACTGTTTCTTTCAGTTTCAGACTGACAATCACCATTTATTTCAGCCTGCGATTGAAAATTATTGTTTCTTTCAGACTTTGACTGACAGTGGGTGTCTTCAGTCAATATGCTGAAACAAAAGTTTTCACAATCTTACTACAGTTCTCTAAGGCGCCCTTTGTATGTGTCTGCCAGTAATGTCAATAATGCTGATAGGACCATGAATATCCCAAGTGGAACCAAATTTCATTAAAATCGGTACTAAGTGTTAAAAGTGCTTCACATAGGCCTCAAAAGTATCTCCTAATATACCATTTTTTCCATTGTACCTACCTCATAGCGGAAGACCTTCTTGCAGAATTTTTTGATACATGTGGACTATGAACTGAAATCACTTCAAATTTACAACAAGAACTTTTGACCTTTGAGGTGTCCATTGTATGAAGAGAGGGTTGTCCTAATCTGAAAGAAATTAGAGGCTGCTTGTTTACATCCCCACGTGTATAACATTAAAAACAAGGTGTACAATAAGAGCTCAAAAAGCCCAATGGAGGCTTTAGTGCTAGTACTTTTATAGCCCTAATGAGGAGTTCAGCTCCTCATTGGGGCTTTAAAATATTCCCCACAGTGTTTTGGTCTACATCCCAGGACAACTTTGAGTTTACCACAGACCATCGCTACTAAGGGAAGAGGAATTTAGTAGTGTTAAAAGCTAATATACTTGTCACAATGTAGTTCCCCCAGTTATTGTTAAATCTTATGTTCATGCTTGGATTGGAACCAACAGCCTTCTGGTTACGAATATACTACTTCTACCTACTGAGGCTGTCGACCATCACTACTAGCAACACACCAAATTTCGTTAACTTTTCTGGACACAGTTTTTTTTGGACTGAACATCACCAGATGCTTCTCCAAATGGCTACGATTGTATAAAAACCATAGGTCTCTCAGTTAACCCTACAATATTGACACCTTAATAGCGCCCAAAATGACAAAATGCCCCAGGCTTACAAAATAACAGGGGATAGTGAATCAGTATTACTAGAACCCTACAAGAATTAAACTGGTAGTTCAGTGAACTGTAGACCTCACCCCAGGCAAAATTAAATGGGATTTTGGGCTTCTGACTTAATCGCCACTTTCGTGACCTTAAATTTCGCATCACCTTTCCCTCCACCATTCTGAAATTTCATAATTATTCATTGCGTTGCGTGCGTACACATTTTAGAATTATCTGTGATTCATATATTTAATTATAGAATTACACAAATGTAGGTACTTCTTAAACTAAATAAATATGCAATCAAAAAAAGAAAACCTTTAGTACACTTGATAGAACTATCAAATACAAGAAATGAAAATGAATGAGTGTTGATTAATCATATTCATTTTAATGTAGAACATAAAGTCAAGTGTTTTTTAATCATTTTAATTATTATGCAATGTTTTATACAGAAGAATACAATTACAAGGCTTGCCCCAGGTGACCAAAAAACGAATCATCTAATTATATGAACATAATGAATGTCCATACCAAGTTTCATCAAAATCAGATAAGACGTTCGGGAGTTGTCGTGGTACAAAAGAAAATTCGTGGTGGTAAAACCAGATCTCACTTCGGTCGGTCAAAGATGAAATTCAACGAGAAATCATCGAAATAGATACCGTAAAACTGATAATTAATGCAATGTACAGCTTTAGAGAACACTTGGCAATCTGCATTTCTAGAAGCCTGCCATTCATAAAACTTAAATTAACGTTCAGAAACGAGACCACTTGTCCTCTACAATTACCTCCAATTAAATGTATCCTACATGCATTACAGATATTTGTTTTAATTATTTCTATTCTTCCACTGGACCTGAAAGTTTTATTTATTCTTGTAACGTTGTGATGGCTACGTTTATTTCTAGGGTTATTATTTGCCGAGATTATTACAACACCAATGCATTATCTTTAAAATTTTCAATTGACTACTTGAGATAGTTCTCCGTGACTTACCAGTTATTAATTTCCATTCTACAATGTTTTATTATTTCTAGTAATGCTGTGATTAGCTTTCAGTATATTTTGACGTTGGGTGCTGTGACAATGGCAAATACCTACCTACCTAATCAAAAATCTAAACTAGTCAAAATTTTAACGAAATCGAAGATCGATCTCTTCGAAAAAAAAAACGAGTTCTTGAATCGATCTTTATTTTTCGATTCAGATCGATTCAAGATTCAACGAACACAAATAAATTTTGCCAAAATAGGTAGGTAATAATTTTTTTTTTTTTTTAATTTGGAATTTTGGCTTAACATCTATTACTTTAACTCTTTAACATCTATTGGTCTTTCAAGACGGGGGTTTCACCCTCCATTCGCTGGAAACTTGCAAACTAGCTACCCACATTGACCTTCAAAATTGGGACGGAAAAATAGCCAGCATCACGAGGACACCCACATAACACAACTTCGCTGGACGTTGCTTAACTTCAGTGATCTATCGGGAACTGGTGTATTCAACGTGCCATAGACGCTGGCTGTAATATTTGAATCGTCACCAAAAAATACCTTTGACGTTTCAAAGTAATATGAAGAAATTGTAGAATCCAATGTGATAAAATCGAAAACACCTGGTGCACGGTTCTAACTAAAATAATTTATACCAAATTTCTTCAAAATCGGTCAACACAAGTGGCAACCTGGCAAATGTGATGCTCAACGCGGATGGTATGCAGGATGTTGGACGAACGCTTTTTTTTAATTTAATGTTTACTTAGTTTCTACGTACTTGGGGGTATTTTTTAGCCAATAAAATAATAAACCCATAGGTCACATTGGCAGTTTTTTTTTTAAAAAAAAAAAAAATCGGACAAAATATTTTTGCACTGTATTGTCGTTTGACCATAACTGGTACAAATCTGTCGAGATTTTCTAAGGCGTAAATTCTTCCAATCCAATTATAAGTTACTAACTTCCATAGTGAAAAGATCCTACGCGTAGTATTGTAATTTTACATTTTATTTAGGGCTATAGCGGCCAAGATAAACATAAAATACTCGTATATCATTACAAATTGCTTTTGGGCATTTTTCTACAATTTTGGTAATTTTGTCGTACGTATACTTGCAGGAACAAAGAATGGTAAAAATCTGTCGAGCGGATTTTAAATTTCTAGGATTAGAATTGAAATTTTGACGCAAAATATTTTTTTCTGCATCGCTATCATTTTCATGTTTTTAAAACATTTGTTACATAATATATTATGGGCTATTTAGGTTCATATTTTAGGTAAGACTGTAGAAACTAAAATGACAACTCAGAATTGTTTATCGAACACTTGATTTTAATTAAAAATTGAGTTATTTACTTAATGAATATTCTTAATCTTAACATTCTTAACCTATCAAAATAAATAAATATCGTTGGCCAAATCCAGATACCTAGTGGGCAATGAAACGAGAAACAAGAACTATACTGGCCAAAGACTCAGATAGACTCGTGCTGCCAATAAAACAGGCTGATGACAAGGCCATACCTGGTGACCAATGAGACGAGGAACAAGATCTTTACTGGCCAAAGACTCAGACAGACTCATGCTGCCAATAAAACAAGCGGACAAAACTCATGTTGGCCAATAATATAATGAATTATTAAAAAAGAACGGAAAGTATAAAAGATATTAATTAGGTAGATTTTCTGCAACTTATAGGGGGCGGATTGATCGAATGCTACCTGAGAATGTTGTAAAGAGCAAAAATTTCCAACGTAAACATTGTCCCCCAATAAGTCGCGACGGAAGGGCTAAGAGTGACGCTGATATTGCCACCCAGCATTTGATGAAACGACAATCAAGGGAGGAGCTTCTACCACAAAAATAATTCACGAGAGGATATTAAAATAATAATAATTAATAATGATTTTTCAGTCAACAAGTTTGTTGGTCTTGTAAATTACATCTGTCCTCAAAATAGGGGGCAAATACAAGCAGGTGCCCTAGACAGAACTCTATGCTCAATGTCAGATTTTTGTACTAATTATAAAGAGACTCGATTTTTGGCCATAAATGGACCTCTGATATAAATGCGTAAGAAAAAAAACTCTTCTTATATGTCAAATCACATATTATGTTTTTTTTTTCTAAAAAAAAACGCTTTACTTGAAGTCTTTACCACCCACTGTGGGTGGAACAGATAAAATATTTATAGAACCCACCAAGCGACCTAGAAAGTAGTCCCAAAATAACCTGTTCCACCCTGTATCTCGGGTATCGTCTGGCTCACAAAGAAATTTCGTAAAATATGTTCCATTTGACAGGTCCCACCATATTCAGGGGTCTCATTTATAGGCACCCTGTAATATGAAACTGATTTTTGTTTGTATCAATTTTACGAGACTCGCTATTTGTATGAAATATACGAGAATCATTTTTTTTAATCAAATATCTGAAAATCAATTTTGGTAACGATTATAATCCGAGAACTGAGTTGAGGATAAATTTGACCATTTATCCGAAAATTGATAATCAACTTTTACAAACATATCGATTTTCACATCCCTACAAAAAAAAAAAAAAAANAAAAAAAAAAAAAAAAAAAAAAAAAAAAAAAAAAAAAAAAAAAAAAAAATACAAAATAGTGAGAAAATAAGAAAATGCGTTTCCAGGAGGGTTTCGTTTTCTTTCCTTGATGGAAACCTTTGTTGAGTTAGTAATCAAGCAGACTCTTGAACCCTGAAACACAATATAGAAACAAGTCATATAGGAGGTAACAAATAGCGCCTGACAAGTATCATTTCGAAATACGGTTTACCGCGACATAAATTTTACTTCCTAAGTGCAGATAGGGCGCTTAGAATCTCCCCGTTGTCACCTAATGAGACTTTAACAAACAATAAAGGAGCCCAAACCTGTGGACCAGCAGAAGCGCCGTCACCACACAGTGAGGATATCACTCAATCTTTCAACCACCCTAAACTCTCAGCTAATTACACCACCTCATGTCTTTTGGAATCATTCCTCAATGTAATCTCAAACAAAATTGAGGGCCTAGTCCCTTCCTTCCGTGCCCGGAACCACCCTTAAATTCTCAGATTCCATAAATTGGCGACTGGTTTGCTACGGCTTTCTGGTTGCCTTGGTGTAGGTCGTCAAGTGTACAGGTGTTCTCCAATTATTTAGAGATAAGGAGATGTTGATTGGTATCTCACCACATTCAATCTTGTTTTTNGTGTTCTCCAATTATTTAGAGATAAGGAGATGGTGATTGGTATCTCACCATATTCAATCTAGTTTTTTTTTATATACAAGCAGACGACAGAGTCCTGTTTGTTGCGAATTACTGGCGGTGCAAGATTTTACTGTTAATAAGTACTTGTATGGAGGTATCAAAGTAAATATATAGACAGTCGCTCTTATCGTTCTTCAGTCCAAACGTTTCCAGGGTGTTTGATAAAAGCACGAAGCAGATCAAAATTCTGATTATCCATTCTAGAGATAAAAGTTCGAAACTGGGATCAGGTAAAAATAGTATACAACGGTTATCACATTAAATTGCGCATTCGAGGGAATTATTTCCATATAACCCGTATAAAACTGCCTATATTTGACGGGTCTCCACTCGTAAGGGCGAAATGGGTGTACAACGGTCTATCAGAGATTCTGGACCCCGCCCACCCATTTAACAAAATCAGTACTTTACTGGAAGTTATGTGCGGGAAGGTTTTGAAGGCGAAACGCGGATCTCATGTATTTACTATTTTTATTTATTGTATTGACTTTGACCTCTCATTATTTATTATATTTACTCCTTTTATTTAATTCTTATTGTTTTCGTCCAATCTTTATATTTTTTTCATTCAAACTTCTATTTTTATTTTATTGTATAAATTTTGACATAATAAGTCAAAGAATTTTTTCCACAGTTCAACGTGATTTTTTGAGATAGGCTATTTTGTGTCCGACCGTATTTTTTTTTNTTTTTTTTTTTTTTTTTTTTTTTTTTTTTTTTTTTTTTTTTTTTTTTTTTATGATGAAGTCGAACCTCTGAGGTCCGACAGTCCTCACTTTTTGGTTAACCTAACATGAACAGTAAAATGTCTGTTGGTTGGTTTAATTTAATTTTTTCCACACAACAGTTCAACGTGATTTTTTGAGATAGGCTATTTTGTGTCCGACCGTTTTTTTTTTTTTTTTTTTTTTTTTTTTTATGATGAAGTCGAACCTCTGAGGTTCGACAATCCTCACTTTTTGGTTAACCTAACATGAACAGTAAAATGTCTGTTGGTTGGTTTAATTTAATTTTTTCCACACAACAGTTCAACGTGATTTTTTGAGATAGGCTATTTTCTCCCATAACTTTAGAAAGTCTATGCCTCTGAAGCACCTGGCAAAGTATTATGCTAACCTCCAAAACCAGTTGAACGACCATTTTCTTTCTTTTTCGACGTAACGCCTTCATCCATATACAGTTCAATGTATCGGTCTCCCATGTTGGACTTGTGCCTTTGTAACGCTCTCTGAGCATCGTCCACACTGGAAAATTCGACATCAGCTTCACCAGAGGGACGTCCAGATTCTTCGGTAAGAATGAGAATGTTGACAGGAACAATTGGTTTGAAAAACTGAAAGAAAGGAAAGTCAAAAGTTAGAGGAGACATTTCATAATAATAAATACCGTTTTTTTGTCATATGTCTCAACTTTGGTGCTCCTTGTAGCATTTTCCCGATATCTATTATTATTTTTCAAATTGACCTACTGTGCTGGCACCGGGTCTTGATTGTTTCTCTATTTCAAAGAAAGGGGAAAACTTTTTATAGTGGTCTTCAAATTTTTGGCAACAGTCCCATTTTGATCACTTTCATAGGAAGCACCAAGGGGGTCAAATTTGATATCTTATACCCCTTTTGGAGTATATTTTTGAAAAGTAAAATAAAAATAGGTACTATAAAAAATGTTTAGGGAGGGGGCTGGTAATCCATAGATCAACGCAAGTGCACGAGGGGGGTCAACTTTGAAATCTTAAATAGAACACCGTATTGAATGACCAATAAATGTTAACGAGACGTTAAGCCAAATTAAAAAAAAACTAGATGAAAATGAGATTTATTTGAGATCTGTACTCAACACAGAGACTTGGTTATTATAAGTCGAAGTAGTTTTTAAATAGTTTGAATTTGACGCAGCTGAAGAGTTTTGAAAAAAAAAAATGGGGGGAAAGTCTATATTTCTGGAAGGGATACAGCACGTTATTTGTGGTTTGGAACTTCGGAATCGTACACTAGATATGAGCTCCACTCAGGGTCAGACCAATTAACTTTTTTTAAAAAATAATAACTATCGTTGGAACGACAATGACATTCAAGGCATGTTTAACACCTCACGCACGTCCTTCATTTTTGACGGACAGAATTTGACTAAATCATATGTTGACCAATGTACTGTGCTCAATTTTCTAATAATATAAAAATTTCAATAATAATATAAATCCGGAGCCATCTTGTTTTGATAAAAAATTCATTCACGCCATTAAACACACACAAAAGGATAGATCATAATGCTGCCGGGCACAACCTGCCACATACATGCCTACGAAGATCTATTGGTCCTAAGGTCATTTGACGTGCTAAAAGGCATAAATGACAAATAATTAGAATATTGGCCTTATTCTAATTCCTTAAAACGAAAAATCAAACTAATCAGCAAAATTCGACCTCGCGTGTTATAGGGTGTTAACTAAATTTTAGACTCCAATGTACGTCATAAAGTAGATTTGGAACAGACACAATATTAGAACGTTCTTAATAGTAAGGGAAGTAGAACGCTGGAATTACAGTGTGAGTCTACAGAGATACTAATATGTAACAAACCCTTTCATACTACCAGTCTTCCTAAAAACTTACGTCGGCAATGTCTCCTTCATTGGCTTTGAACGGTAATCCTCTCATATGCACAGTCATGAATGGGTTAAGTCCAGCGCCCACCCAATCACCTCCCCAACCACCATTAAAACCTGAAAATTTAAAAGTACTCGTAAAATTAATAGAACTTTCCACCCCTAAGGTAGTCATGAATGGGTTAAGTCCAGCGCCCACCCAATCACCTCCCCAACCACCATTGAAATCTGAAAATTTAAAAGTACTCAAAAATTAATACAACTTTCCACCCCTAAGGTAGTTATGAATGGGTTAAGCCCAGCGCCCACCCAATCACCTCCCCAACCACCATTGAAACCTGAAATTTTTAAAATACTCGTAAAATTAATAGAACTTTCCACCCCTAAGGTAGTCATGAATG
>CM022874.1:44110927-44133196 GCA_012654025.1 Pachypsylla venusta
TCATTATAGACCCAACCGTGTCCTGAACTCCAAACCTCCAGAAGTCTCCATGGATGAAATTAAACTCCCAAGGAAAACCAGGACAACACTCGCTCAGCTTCGCTCATTATAGACCCAACCGTGTCCTGAACTCCAAACCTCCAGAAGTCTCCATGGATGAAATTAAACTCCCAAGGAAAACCAGGACAACACTCGCTCAGCTTCGCTCAGGTTTCTCCAAAAATAGAAGACAAGTGCGATAAGTGCAACCAAACACCCCATGACACCTTGCACCTTTTCGATTGTCCTGAGAAACCAACTACATTGCAGCCAATTGACCTGTGGCTGAGGCCAGTTGAAGTAGATCAGTTCCTGGAACTCCAAACAGCGGAGGAGATGGAGGCGTAGTATGGTGTAAACTGCTACTACAACAACAACTAACAATAAGGTAATCGTGGATTTTGAAAAAATATCGACAGTTTTGAACTCGACTATCGATAGTTCTCCACCTCTAAACAAAGGACATTGAATGTAGTAGTTCACATCTTCCCCGCACGTATCCAGTACAGCTCCCACTGCTGTCCAGCATTTGCTTCCGACATGAAAACTGTACGTTTTCCAGTTGCGGACGCGTGCTGATTCGTATTTTCTATTGCGATGTAGGAAATAACGTAGTACCTCAATGGAAGATGAACTATCTTCGTTTAAATTTGATTTTTCAGGTAATTTTTTTAAAAAAAAATTCCGATTTTTGACTTTTTCAAGAGTTTTTTTTTTACATCTTTCTTTAAAAAATCAAACTGATGAATATTTTTTAAAAACAGATAAAAGTATTGTAACATGCACTATCTCCCGGGGTTGTTCTCTGTTAAATATTTGTCAATGTTTTTCTTCTTTAAAACAAAACGTCAATTTGACTAAATCACAATTGCACAAATTATTGTACATTATCGCGCACACGCCTTCCTCTATAATGTTTGTATCGAAACTGTACTGGTGAGTGTATTGAGTCGGAGTTAGAAATGCGTACTTAGTCCTCAGTAAAATCGGGAGTCGCATCGGAAGCGGGTATGATGTGTCCCGGCCTTGACCCTCATTTTTTCTTTTCTATTTTTGTACGAACAAAAAAAAATGTAGGATATTGTCGTAGAAACTAAAGATATACATTTTTTGGTCTAAAAAACCAAGTCCACCACGACTTAATTTATACCATAAATGTGATGCACTGCCTGTATTTTAATTAATTACTTCATTACCAATCAATCTAACTAATAATTTAATAAAATAAAATTAATTAAAATTACCAACCATCAATCAGATTCTGTCGAACATCCAATGCTGAGTGGGCCGGTCATTAATCAAAATCCAAAAAATAAGAACAAAAAAAATGTACAGTGCGTTCCACCGTGATAGAATAGGTAAACAGGTTGACAACTATTAAAGGTAAAAAAAATCTGCTGTGAACATCACACGACTTTCTTTATCTCTTTTTTTAAAAAAAACAGTATTGTAAGGGGTTGAAATTTTCGATCTCAAGTTTTCAATGCAAAACACGTTTTGAGGCCTGAAAACTGGACATCAAAAATTTAAGCCCATTACGTTCTTCTTTTTTATAGTTTTTTTTTTCTCAAATAGTTCTCACAAGCCGAGACTNGTTCTCACAAGTCGAGAAACTATCCAATCAACAGTAAAACACTGGCTGTATATTTTATTTTGAAATATGCCCACCTGTGTCCAATTTTTTCCTTGTGTTTAAGCAGAGCCTTTTCTGCATTTTCTTTGTCTACAAATTGAACGTAAGCCACCCCCGTACATCTCCCAGAATAGTCTTGAGGTATTGTAATCCCATTGGGTACTATCTCCAACCCTGAATGTAAACAGGAACCCAACAACACAGATGAAAGTTATGTCATATTGAGAAGAAAATAATCATCAAGTAATTTAAATAATAACGAAACAATATATCGATTCAGATTAATAATAAAGGTGGCGAGCTTTCAATAGTATTCAGATCATCATCGTCAAGCCGATGTTGACTCTTCAGTGTTCAGAGTAGAAGTGAGGGTAGGTATCGAAAGAATGAGAATGTTGTTGATGTTGCTTATGGCGTTGTTGAATAACAATTATCATTGAGTATACAGGGTGTCTCAGAAGCAAGTACAGTCCTTGAAACTACATGTTCTATGGTTGAGAGGGATGTATCCTCCTATTTCTTTAAAAAATTGGCAATTTAGCACATGGATCCTTTTCTCGGTAACCACATATCACCTACCATTTTTCTAAACCTGAATCTAGAAATGGGACAACAGTCGATTTTAAGAGGAACGCCGCTACAAAAACAACAACAACTATTTTAATGATCTTCTCACAACGGGATTCTATGGTAACATATTAACTATAATATTTTAAAAAATTGGTTTTCACTTGACCAGTCAAGTGGAAACTAAGTTTTTAGAATTTTATGTCTAATTTTACTGAAACCTTTGATATTTTACGTTTCAAGGATCCAAAAATTGAATAAATAAAAAAAAAAAAAAAAAANAAACGATTACTCCGCCGTTGATCTATTTTAAAGAAATTTGGACCTAAGACCTAGGGAATCAACGCCAAAGAACTAATTGTATAGAAAAAAAAGTCGCGGAAAGTGAAATCAAGCGACCTCCTGGCATTAACAAAATAACCTGTGAAATGGGCAAAATTATTACCTGGAATGTGACATCTAATTTCGGGGTAAACGAATCTATCTACTCCAAAGATAAAATAAAGTAATAACATATCCATTAAAGAAATCCTTGGCTTCTTGAGCTTAGCTTGGGAGTCATATCTTACACCGTTAACAAGGAGAGTCTCGTTCGCACTGTTTCCTCTTTCATAAATTCGCTCTAGGCTTTATACGACAACTTGCGTAAAGTTGTTCTTCAAAGTTTAAAGCATCTGAAGAGGTTTCAATGTACGTCATTTTAGGGATGAACAATTCGGAGAAGTATTCAAAAAATATACGGGGTGTCCATTTTAATTTACGTAATATCAAAAATGTAGGTAATACAAAATTCAATTCTGAACAAAATGTCACATCTTAAGGGGGTCATATTGTGGTAACCTTAGTAGTCAAGTTTGTCCTTAAAGCTGATTTAAAGGTTTACTTTCGTTTTTTCAATAGAACGACCTGATTGTTTTTTACATAATCGAATTTTCAATCAAATTATACATTCAATCGAATATTTACTTTTTCTTTCGGTGTCTGTAATTTTTCCACTCTAAAGATGTATGTGACGTATTAAACGAAAGGTCTCGTCATTCTGGTTCAAATGTTACAAATGGAAAATACTTTTAAAAAAATGAATTTCAGAGCATAATAAGTCATTCATAATAGAGCATCGTGTGTCACACAATTCGTACTCTGAAATTTTAAGAAAAAAACATTTTTATATTATTTTCACTATTCAATTCAGAATGAGTGCGTGGAAAAATTCTAGACACAGAAGAAAAAGCAACAAACTATGAGGACGGTTCACATTTAAATGTGAACAATGGCAAATTATTATATATTTACCTTCCAAGAATTTTTCCACGTCTTCTTTCTTGCACTCGTATGGCAACCCCTGTAGTCGCATACAACAAAGGTCAACAGCAGTTCCACTGGTAACAGCACCTTGCCTTTTGAGTGCCCAATCCATTTCAGAATGTTTAGCTCTTCGAACTAGAAATATAAAAGTAAGAGCCTTAATAGCTCAGTGACTGAATCATAAATTAAAGGTAGGTGGTTCCAATCTCGAAAAAAAAGTCAGATCTGCCGGGAACATCCGTAGAATCACGACGCGACCGTGCGAAACTACGTGGTAACTGACTATGTAAAAAAACCTCACAGCACGTTGCTTAACTTCAGTGATCTAACGGGAAATGCTATTTTCAACGTGCCATTGACACTGGCTTACCTGGGATCTTATTTTCAAAACGTCCGATCCTGTCTGGATTGAACGCTCTAGGCGAATCTTCGTAGTTTATAGTAATTCATCTTATTGATTCATGAAACAATAAGATGAATTACTAAAAATTTTTGAACCCCAAGTCATGACTTGGGGTTCAAAATTTCACCAAAAAGAGTATTCATATGAAGTTCTTACTTTTTTTTTCAAATCCACAAATCCCCAATTTTTTCGCTTGGGATTGCGGAATTGTAAGTGCCGTACACTATGCACTTTTTGGACGCCCAAAATGTCACCAAAAGGAGTATTCATATATCCCACTTTTTTTTCTTCTTCTTCAAATCCACAAATTCCACAATACTCTCTGCACTTTTTTTAACGACAGTAAAATTTGTTCAATATTTGAAATGCAGTTAGAAACAGTTGTTCAACATACTAATTTACAAAACTGTATCACAAAACTATGATCCCTGGCTGGTTCTAACGTACAAAGCGTACGAGAGTTATCGTGGTACACACAAAAATCATCGTAATTACAAACCTTCTATGTAGCGATCCCCAATGTGTTCTCTGTCTTTTTTAGTTGCATTTTCTATATCTTCTTCAGTTTCAACCTCTACATATGCTTCTCCACTGGGGCGACCTTCTCTACTTAATAATATGTGAATTCCTGCCCTTCCGCTTTTGACATTGACGCCATCTGTGAAGCAGTTCAAAGTTATTTAAAATCAGAAACGATGATGCCACTATTGATTAACGAGAAGTAAACAGAGCCGCCAAAGTCAAGAAAGCCAACTTTCATTTCTTCATTGAGTCTGCCATCGCTCTGATGATTTCCTTTATTATCAATGTGTTCGCTCATGGAAAAAAATTAATATGGTAAGTCTTTATGCTTCCACACTACTCACTAAAAGCTTAACGTCTCTTTAACATCTAAGGACGTTTGAGACGGAGGTTTACCCTCGATTTGCTGGAAACGTAAAAACCAGCTACCTACATTGACCTCACCAAGTCTGGGTTTGGTCGGGAATAGCCAGTAATACGAGGGTGCGAATCAACGTAGTCACCCACCAAGTAAAACCTCGCTGCGCGTTGCTTAACTTCAAAGTGAGTTTTTTCTTAAAGTAAATAAGCATACCTAAGAATTTCAAGATGTCATCTTCTGTTGCGGAAAAAGGCAAACCTCTTAAATTAATTACAGATCCTTCAGTATCAGACATATTGATTGAATGTTTCTAAAATTTCTGAAAATAATAAAAACATTTGTTTGAGATTTTTTAAAATAATTTCGCTTTGTATATTTGTCATTGAAAAACAGACAACAGAAATTGTGTCCAAAAAAGCAACATATCGAACATGTCAAGTCAAATACTGCCAATTATACGACTAATTAATTATACTGCCTCACTAAGGGTCTTGTTGTGCCAGCCCAAGTCGTATTATTGTATGGTCAAAATCTCATATAGAGGATGCGATACGATCCCTGTCTGGGTTTCGAATCTGCAAACCCTGAATTACGAGACAACGCTGTGACCACTGAGCTACCGGGGCTGGATTGTTGTTGTTGTAGCAGCGGTATTCCCCTCAAATTGGCGATAATTCTGCCAAATTTTTAGATTAAGGTTTTAAAAAAATAGAAGAAACATGTTAATAAGAGGTTACCGAAAAGTTTTTGATGGCACTTAGCTGGAACTGTGCTGGTATGCGTTCCAGGTCGTCTTCTTGCGTAAAATGTCTGTATAAATACCGTTGCGCGAACTACGACTCATTTGTTCCCCACTTCCTATTTCTTAATGTTTTTTTAAACAGATATCATTTAAATGGGCAAAGATCAGTAAACTGCTTAACGTATTAATATTATTCCACAAGTTTATCTCTTAACTGAGAAGAAATAATTATCAACTCAGTAGTTATGAAAAGTGCCGGCTGGCCAATATGAACGAAGAAATATGGCTTGATAACGCGGCCGAGTGGTTTTAATACCGGAAACCAAATAGTGATTGGAAACACTTTTTTGGTGCAGAAGAACAAACAATGAAATTATAGTAATGATGCGTACCTAATAAAATTTATTAGTAAAAGGATTATTTCACAACACAAAAGCTACAATCTAAAAAATACTTTCAGGATTCCTATTTCGAATAATTTCGATTTCAAAGCCGAAACAAATCAAAACTTTAAAACAAAAGCCAAACCAAACTACAAAAATAAACATGTTTGCCAGTTACGTTCATATTTTCCGTCTCGATTCTAAATTATCCAATATTATTTGGGTCATAAATGATCTGCAAAGAGGGTCAGTTCGTATAAATTAATTTCATTGCCAAATCCAGATTTTTTTTTTTTTGGGAGAGGGTACTTTTTCTACTAGCTCATAAAAAATTAAGGGTAGGAAAACGATATTACGCACTTAGCATGCACCCTTTTATAAACTTTTATTCAAGTATTGTCTACAGTAGCGGATAGAGCGCAGAAGGAGGGAACTTCATGATGACTCACTTTCTTCGGCGCGCCCCTATCTTTTGCCAAGTTCGCCTGGAGGTGAATTATAAGAATGTATTCTTTCTTAAATGAATAAAAGGGTCTACGTCCCCAAAAACTGGCGCCTGATGCTCGAGCCCCGTGCGCTCTTTCTAGTTACGTCCCTGGGTCTACTGTTCACAGAATTCTATAGCCTGCTTTTACCAAAAAAACACGGTGTTGGTGAATTCGGTTTGAACTCTCTCATCGGGGCCACTTTTACCAAAATAGTCAACCCTGGGTTCGCACTAAATTTATCAAGGGTCCTACACCGGCGAGATGTGTTGAGTTTTTCATTTAAAAAAAAAAAAACTCGCTTCTTATTGACCTTCATGGATTCATGTTAGACAGTTGTACATACGCAATGGAGGCATGGCCGTAAAAACATTTCCTAACCTCTCTAATGGGGTTAACCATCTCCCCGGTTACTATTCCATTTATCAAGCACTCGGCACAAGGCCCAAATGAAGCAATAGTTCTTTTGGATAAGCAACTTCATGAGAAGAAGTTTGTTTATTTTAACAATATAAGCATTAAGATGAACGTCCTCCAAACCAGAGAGGTTAGGAAACGTTTTGATCGTCCATGTCTCGATGATGAAGTTTTTTTTTTTTTTTTTTTTTTTNTATGCCTAAAAACTCTTTCACTATACGGAAAAAACTATTGCTCCATTCGGGCCTGGCACGCGTCCATTTATCAACCCCAATATTTATGTTTTTCGAAGCTTCAAACGTTTGTAAGAATTATACATTTATTTTTAGGTTAGAATTAGACCCATGTGGCTGATCAGATACGTTTGAAGAACAGATCGAATTAAATTTCCTTCATATATCATAATTTAAATACTTATTAATGTTTCAGAATAAAACACATATTACAATCATTCATTACAAAATTAATAATTTAATAGAAACTTTTTTATACTTATTGAACCCCTTTTTTAAACTGAATTTAAAATTAGATCTTTTGCAGATGGATGCCGAAGATGACGAGATAGATATTTTAGGTGATTTTGATCTTGAAAATCTCTTAACACCCCGTGATAGAAGACAGTAAGTATGAATTCAGGAGCATGCCATCACCATTGCATGTTCAGGTGGTGTGACTATATATATACTGCTAAAAAAGTGACAATCGTATCAACATGAGACGGGCTGGTAAACAAGTAATTCACATACATAAAACAACTAGGAATAAAAGAAAAGTGCAGGCGCTGGTATTGGGAAGAACGCGTGAGATTATGTAAATCTATATATCTGTTTTATTATGCCAAATGTTTGTGGGCATCATAGCATTACAAGGTATTCTCACATTCACTCCAATATCACTCACTAAGCCTAAGCTACACTTACCCCAGTTATCCTAAAACACTAACAGACCAAGTAGAAAATTCGAAAAAATCTTTTTCAAATCTTCCACCCGTCAAGGAATCGACCCGGAGAGTGTGATGCACAGACTGCCACGGAGATGTCACGTGAGATTATATTGTGTAGATTTAAAGATCGGGAAGAAATTGAATTGAGGAAATTATAGATAGGCATATGGAGGGGAGGAAAACATTTAATTAACAAAGTGAAGTTGTAACATTACGCTTTTCCTAAGTTTCTCTTTTTTGTACCACGATAGAACGCCTTTCTTATTTTGATGAAATTTGGTATGGTCATTTATTGTATTCATAGAATCAGCTGATTTTGGTAAATTCGGGTCCAAATGGCATTTTAAGTGTGTGAGGTTTACAGATCACAGAATTACTAGTTTTGCACCACTCCGAGAGCTTTATCGATACTAATACTTCAACTCTCAAGTCCTAGATTCAGAAGAAAAAATCGATAGAGGGACGTTATTAATTCCAACGTTACTATATTTTGTAGCAAAGTCCAATCGGCATGATGGAATTCATGATGTTGTAAGCTGCTATTAGATCTTTCGAAAGGTACCTTTAATTTGTGTAACTTTTATGGCCGAAGCATTATTTATAGAATCCTTAAACTCACTTTTATGATTTTCTAGAACATACTCATTTTCAAGCAACGATAATTACTGTCTGACCACCGCAGATTGGATTCTGGACAACAGCAGTCCGCTGTTCAATATTAATGTAAAATCTATCCTAACAAGTGATCAGATCAATCATGTTACTTCATCTCCTGGTGACCATGATAAGTCTGTAAAATTCACTGATTCAAATTTTTGGACAGACAAAGAAAAATCTTTGTTGGCAAAAGGATTGGTGAGGAACATTTTCTATTTTCTAGACATTTGGTTTGATATGGTATTTTATGTAATTTCTATTGGTATCAGTTTAGCAGAGAACTATTATGTCATGGGTATTTATAGAATTTACATTTAAGAAAGAAATTATAATCATGCGCGGATATAGAGGAGGGCCCGGGGGGGCACGTGCCTCCCGCAGTTTTTTAAGTGGGCGGTATTTCCAAATTTCATTATACCTAATCACGTAATTTAAAAAAAAAAATCTAATGAATGTTGATTCGCTGTCTCTTTTATCCCCTTGAAAGGGGGGAGGGGGCACGGGCCCCTAAATAATTCCCAATCCTGAGACTAAATAGAAATACGAAAATAAAAAATCATCAAAATTCTGTCTTCCGTCATGGCACTTTTTTCTTCGTCATCACGCATATAAAATCGCTTCTTACCCTTATGAAAGTTATTTGTGGTAAGCTCTACAGCTTTTAACAAATTAGGTATCGTACCTCGAAAAACATTGCATTAAAAAGTACTGCCCAGGACTCGAGGTCTAATATTAGGTATATTGTGCGATTGCGCCCCCCCCCCCCAAAACGAGAGGACTATATCCGCACATGATTATAATACACGGAAATTGTGGAGTTTTGCCATTAATTTACTCTTTCTTTCTCTCGTTTTCGTCCTGCACAATGATTCCCCGAAAAACTTGTGTTGTTACTATCAGGATATTTGGTTCTTCAGAAATTAATTTGGCTTCGTCTTCGAGTGGATAACTTTCCTGGGTTCCAGAAAATATTTAGTACCCACTTGAAACAAATGTATTCATCTTTAATTTCAGTTTTTTTTTAAAAAAAAATATACACAATGAATTATCCTGTTTCCAATCTTTTTTTTTATTTATTTTTTATTAAATATCCTCGTTGATGGGTTCTCCTTTATTTCATAGGTACTTGAAATTGTTTCTCTCTTCTAAATTTCTCAACATTATTAAAAACACAGCAAAAAAAAATATTTTGTATCAAACTACAAATATAAAAATGAGTCACGAGCGCTTTCGTCTGTTACGACATCGTCTGGTGACAAAATATATATTTTTTTTTTTTTTGAAATTTGTATTTCACAATGAGTAAAAACATCCTAAATATTTTATCTAAATTATATTATTAAGAACACCACTTGGCCAAAATATGCGGGTATTTCATGAGTTATCGTTGAAAAAAGAGGAGATACTGTGAATAGCAGCATTTATTCCAATTTGGGTTCTAGATCATTATTGCTAAACACTGCAGATACCTTGTGCGACCAATACCATACCTGATTTTGGCGTTTTTTTTTTCAAAAATTTCCCCCATAGGTCTTATGCCAACCGGAACATTTGTTTATAAATTATCTATAAGTCAGTTTTTTCTTCATTTGTTTTACCAGGACTTA
This sequence comes from Pachypsylla venusta, assembly GCA_012654025.1. Taxonomy (NCBI): domain Eukaryota; kingdom Metazoa; phylum Arthropoda; class Insecta; order Hemiptera; family Aphalaridae; genus Pachypsylla; species Pachypsylla venusta. The sequence continues at coordinate 44,120,992 of CM022874.1, forward strand.
TTTGGCAAGAGCTACGTTTCCCTCTCTCAATACATAGGTACGAAGGATCACTCCCAAGTTAAAAAATATCTTCGTAATCATCACCCCAAAAGGTTGGAACTGGAATCTAGTTATGATTCCTTGAATCAGAATTACAGCTCTGATGATATCGATATTATACCTTCTACTGTAGAAGTTGTAGTAAGCAGTCTACACACAACCAGTACAACATCCAGCAATACTTCTTCCAGTAGTGATTCTGATATTGGAAAACGCAGTACATTTTATTCAGCCGGGTAAGAATCTTGTTGGGTAGAAATTCAATATTAAAAATATTTTTGTTGATAAAATAAATTTTCATTTCAAATGACAACCCGCTTTAGATTTTTTTTCTTCCTCTAGAGCCGGAGACGAGAAATTTGGTTTAGAAGAGCTAAACATAGAAAATAATAACTGAGACCTCAAATATGACATACATACAAAATTTCAATTAGGCAGCAATACTAAAAAGCGCCAAGGGTGTATTCGATTACATCCAAAAGTTTTGGGGCACAATTAGAGCCCAGATGGGACCTATATACCAAATTTCATCCAAATCGGTCAACGCTAAGTGGCAAAAGTGCCCATCACGGTGGACTTTGGACGATGGACAATTAGAGCCCACATGGGGCCTATATACCAAANGGGGGTAATTTTTTTTTTTCCGTGACGATTCTAAAGGTTTATTATTGAAAATAATAAACCAAAATGGAGTTTTTATTTCTTTATAATTTTTGTTATTATTTGATTTTCTTATATGCTGAGACCAATCTACCTTATTTTGACTACTTATTGCTGGAAGTGTTTTAAATGTTTCAATTTTTTTCAGGGACAATGTCTGGCATGAAAAATCTAAAATAAAATGTAAAAAAAATTTTGTCAAAAAAAGGCCTCTCCCCACTCTAATTTCTGATGATTCAGACGATGATCTAGATTATGAAAATACTAACATCATATTCAAACCGCGAAAGTTATCAAAGTACCATTTGATGGTGAAAAATGGTGATCAAGTGCTGCCTTCTGGAGAACAAGTGGTCAGTAAACGTAGAACAAGAAAGTGACTTACTTTCTGTATCCAGATGAAGTAATGGTCAAAAAGCAAGAAACGAAAATGTTTCGCTATTATTTCGATTACCGCTAGATACTTTAAAAATCACGCGACTTTCCTTATTTATATAAAAAAAGAAGAAAGTATTGTATTGGCCTGAAATTTTCGATGTCGAGTTTTCAATGTCAAAACACATTTTGAGGTCCTCAGAGCTTTTGTCCATTTGACCAATACATACAATTGACATACTAGCAAAATTTCAATACTCCAGGACTTACTGTTTTCCTTTTAGACAAGATTTGTGGAAACCCCCAAAAAAAAGCTAAAAACCGCAAAGAATAAATTAGACTTCAACCAAAAGTGTCTTTGCGAATTCAATGTATGAATTGATATGAAAAGGCAACATATTTCAAGTTTTAGCTCTTACTGTCTCCTTTAAGGCAGGATTCGTGAAAACCGCTGAAAAGCGGCAAAAACCACCTTCGAGTTCAACCAGTTCGTGGGTCGTCCATAGCATAAAACTGACATACATACCAAATTTCAAGTGTAGCTCTTAACGTTCTTGAGATATCTTGGTCACAGACACACACATTTGTACACATACACACACACGGACCAATGGCTGAAACTCGAAATTTGGGCTCTGGGGACCTCAGAACGTGTTTTGGCATTGAAAACTCGATATAGAAAATATCAGCCCATTACAATACTTTCCTTTTTAAAGGATAAGGAAAGTAAAAAAAAAAAAAATACGATCAAATTTTCAATTCAACCGGACTAAATTGTTTTCATAAAAAGCAAAGCCCAATTGGTATACTGACTCATAATCAACGTAGCTTTACGATGGCTAAACGCGGAGACTTGAAATTTAGCACACTGTTTCCTTATTGTACGTAATAAGAAAGAAAAAATAAAAGTTCACCTGGGAACGATTTACCGCCCAAAATGACGCTTTTTAGTGAATATTTTTGCAATATTTCTGGGAAGACTAAAAAAAATAACGAAATATGTCCATGAATGCCCCCCCCCCCAGGAAAAAAAATATCAGGATTCCAAAAAAATATGAAATTTGTTTTTTTCCGGTTTGTCCCCGACTTATGGCCGGTTTTCACCACCGAAAAATCCGAATTGAGAAGTACCACATCGGGATGGGCGGCGAGAAAGCTGCAATTTAATACGAAGGTGTTCTGCATTCCGCAATACAAATAGTAATATCCTTGAGTAAAATATTGAATTTTCTAAATAGGAGCCATGCTCACCGTGGGGGGTCGGTTCCACCAAAAAACCAGTATTGAGAAGTACCACATTGGGATGAGCGAACGTGTTCCGCAGTATAAAATGTAATATCCTTGATTGAAATATTGAATTTTCTAAATAGGAGCCGTGCCCACTGGAGGTTAATTCCAACAAAAATCCAAACTTGAGAAGCTCTACTGTCCCAATCTCGTAATTGTTTTTGAATTTCGTATCCGTAGCGAAGTACGGGCATACAGCTGGTAAAGTAATAAGACTAGAAATTAAGCCATGAAATATAGGTACGCTTAATTTTTTCCTTTGCGAGATGAACGTACAAATAATTGACATATTTTGAGTTTCGTGTTAGTCTGAGGTAATTTTTATTTACCTCTGAAAAATTATTCCAGAATACTCAAAAGAAAATGGGGACTATGTCTATATTTTCCTTGTTTTTTTTAAAAGAAAAAAAAGCAAACAAATTTTTCGAAAAGGGTAAATAACATCGCCTCTTGTTAATAATCAAACATATTTTTTTGAAAGTTTATTAAAAATCGATATTTTGTTTTAAGGTCCGAATTAAACGTGAAGATGTCAAATCAGATATTGATGTAAATATTATAGAGTCAGAAGACGATAGTGACCAGGACAAGAGTGATGATCAGAGAACTCCTAGATACTCTCTTTCTAAAAATCAAAAGACGAAAATAGATCATAGTGACTATCATCCCGATTCTGGCATCACGGTCATCAGCAGAATACAACCCCACACAAGACGAAAATATTTGGATGCTACTGACGAGCCAGAAGTTGATGTTGTTGATGCTGTCGACATAGGTCTACATATTAAAAATCACACAAGTAAAATGAGAGAACCTACAGGAGAGTGCTCGAAACCATATTTCAGACAGTCAAATAAAAAACGGAAGACTTCAACCGAAAGAAATAAAAAAAGAAAATTTATAAAAACTGAAAAAAATACCTTAAATACTAGAAACTCAATTAGAAACTCCTCATATTTGAAAAAGAAACAAACGAAAAATAGAAAATCAAGGAAAATTCATGGAAACAATGACAAAAAGAAAAAAATCTTTTATAAACATCGGATTTGTAATTTATTAGAAAAATGCGATGACGATATTTTAGTTCATGAGTCAAATTCGGTTTCTAATTCCGAAGTAGATGTTGAAATATTGTCTAATTCACAGTTGAAAATAGTGGACTTGTATACGCAGAGTACAGCCGACAAAGATGATGAAGTGATAGACATAATGTATAAACCAATAGAAAAGGAAACCGATAATAATCAAAGTGAAGAACTCTTTAATGAGAGAATAATGAAAAATATGTTTAATATCGTTGGTGCTGCAAATAATAATAACAATATCTTTCCCTTTGTTAATGATGTTGAAATAAATAAAAATGATGAAAACAACGATTTACAAAGTCTCTCCACATGTCAAGGAAATTCGTTGCAAATAGTTAGTGAAAATACTTATATACAAAATCAAAATCATTTTGATTGCCAAGAAAAATCTAACATAGTTCACGTGCGAAATCACGCCAATAATTTACAATCAAAAACAGGAAAAAATATTAAAAAGAAAAATATAATTTTTAAAGAAATGCAATTCAATTTAGAATCAAAAAAATTAATTCACTTGGACGATTTGATTAACAATTATGACTTTAGCAATATTGCTGTCCTTGATCATTCATGCCAGATGGAAAGAATTCGTCAGCTGCTTCCAGCTCATATCAATCGTTTGTTTAATGATTTCATCAGTGTAGAAGAAATCGATTACAATAGAGACTTCTTCCAACATAATGATCCTTATTTTATAAAAAGATTCTTAAAAGTAAGTTAGCAGTACTCCATATTTGGCTAGTTTTATAAATACAGAGTTAACCGTTATCTCGAAGATAACTAAAATAACTCAGAAAGCTACTTTATATTATGATAAAATTTCCTCGTGTTACTGGTATAATTCCCCCATTTGGCACAAACTTTAGAAATTAATACTCCTAAACTTTAGAATTGAAATAAACAATATATTTACAAATAATTAGATAGTTCTAGAGGCTCAAAATATTAGTCTCCATAAAAAATAATTATATCGTATTCTATATTCTATTTTAATGATATCGTATGAANAAAAAAAAAAAAAAAAAAAAAAAAAAAAAAAAAAAAAAAAAAAATCAGAGTAAGAAAATGAAAATCTTTATAACACTTGGCAGAATAATCAAATACAAGAAAAAAAATTAAGAAAACACTTAACTTTATGTTCTACAATTACTTGATGACGAAGTAAAATCCGAAATACGCGTATAGAATAATAATATTTTAAAATAGTAGAACATAGATCCAATTGTTTAGGTCAACGACTGACGGTTGATCAAATGATCAAAATCCAGGTTCAAACCTCGGAAATAGCACTCTTGATAAATATGTCAGTATTTCAGGAAATTCAAGTAACAATGTATGCCTTTGATTTCATATCGAGGTCAGACTTTTTTAAGTAAAAATATGGTATTTAACACTTCCTTCGTCATCTTAAATCTACAGGGTGATATGGTTTTACCATTTCGACCTGCTCCTGATAATGATAGAAAAATGAAACTAAATGGGACCTGTTTGAAATTTAATTTTTCAAAAATGTTTCTTCCAAGGTTTGAACCTGTAATTTGATATCACCCGGGGATATTATAGGTTAGGTTTTTCCTATCCTTAGAATCAATCAGAATTAAATTTTTCGCACGCGTTCAATATCTAGTGTCTGTATGAGTTGGGTCAATAGTTCCTGCTCACCTAGAACAATCCTAAAAAATATATAAAAAAATATATCACACAATCCTAAAAAATATATAAAAAGAGGTAGATTTTAAAATATTTAACTTAAAACATATTTTCGGTGAGTTAAGAGCGTCCTAGAGGAGAATATACGAGGACGTTATATTGAATACATTGGTAGGAATGATAAAAAATGAAAGAGGAAATGTGTGAATATTGAAAGTTAAGGACGATGCACGTCCACCATCGAAAGAATCAGTGAGATTGACTTGTAAGTTATTCAAAATGGTAGAAATGTGTGGTTGTAACCGAAAGAACTTTTGATTGGTTTTAGTTCCGATTTATAATGCTTAATCAATAATATATATATATATATATATAAAAAAAAAATGAGGGTTGAATTTAAAATTATGTTAATTTGAATTTCAGATTCGCAACCATATTCTAAAAGAATGGAATTCAAAGAAACCAAATCACGTTAATAAAACCTGCATTATATCAGGACTTCGACATTGTGGTAACGTTGCATTCATTACAAGGATACACTATTATCTAGAACAGCGAGGTTTCATAAACAGTGATGATATCTATACGAGTGACATTACTTAAGTTAATCTAAATTTAATTGTTTGTATTACTTCTTTGCTGTTAGTACGAATATTTTTACAAATCTCTACTTAATTATTGCATTAATCCTAATTTTAGTGTCATATTTGTTTTCAAAAATCTGGAGCTACAATGTTCTCGTAAACTATTGCGAACTTGACGAACAATTGGTCAGACATTCAGAAACTTTATCGCAAGGGAAATTACCCCGCGGTATTTTTGTTAGCAACGTATTTTATATTATTTGTTTGTATCAAATGCCGGAAATTTGACAATCAGATCATTTTACCTCTAGCGTCTCAATATTTTGCTACCATATTATCATTATATCTGAGGTATGGGCACACTGGCGATTGTTCTGCATTCATGTTTATACGTTCTTTGCAGTCTATTCGGCGAAGATGCTGGGCAAGCCAATCAAATATTTCCAATTTTTTCATAATTCCTTCATTTTTCAGCCCATTTTTATGAATTTAATCTGCTCTTAATTTTATCAGGCGTCTGGTGGATTGTAGCGGGACATTGCTACCTGGAGTTGCTATGATTTCTGAAGCTTTTTTAACTAAAGCATCTGCTGATTCGTTTCCAAAAATGCTACGGTGTGCTGCTGGAATCCATTGGAGAGTAATTTGTTTATTAATTTCCTTTGAGGTAGTTTCTCCGATGTTAACTTGGATGGCCTCTTTTGAGTCAGATAGAATTACTGCCCTTACAAATTGATTTGGTCTTAATAATAATTGTAGAGTGGCTAATTTTATGGCTTCCACTTCGCCCTCGAAGTTTGTTGTGGCCTGAGGGCCCACATTTGTCTGAGTTGTATATGAGGGTCTTTGAAAAGTCCCAGAATGGTTAAATATCTTGGGTGGTAAAAGATTTAATTTAGATTTAGAAGGTTAACATTGGCCTTCTCATTATTTAGGAGGTCAACTATTTTAAAAATTAAAAACCTTTCTCTTTGAATAGCTTATTTGAAAGGGCTTAGCAATGCAATTTTTTAGGTATAAGCTATATTATTTTTGAGGTGTGCACACAGACAGTGTGAGTTGAACTTGTTGGAAGAAAATACAATTGTATTGATAATCCTCTAAAAATCATCTATTTAAGGGTGGTTTTCTTTAAGAAAAAATAATCTCTTGAAAAGGAAGGCCAATCTACACCCCTTCAAAATGTGCTTTCTAATATATCTAAATTTATCATATGCCGTTCACAAGCCATTTCATACTTTTTTTTTTCAACTGGTATTTAAATTATTTATTTGATAACGTTATAAATTTCGTTTAAATTATCTTCTTCCTTTCCCAGTGTGCTCAATACTGATACAGCGTTACCTCTCTGTGTTGCCAGGCCTATTCTTTGTCTGAAATACTCCCCCGCACGTCGATCCCTGGTATCATGGACCAGAGAGTTTACCATGCTTTACGACTGAAATTCATGTGCCGCCATTTTGTAACCACAATAGATCAAAAGGTATTAATAGACCAAAGGATGTGTAATGATAAATGTAAATGCATTTAAACAAATTATTCAAAAGAGGGGTTTCTATTAAAGAAAAAATGTCCCCTCTATACATTTGCCGCTAAAAACAAGGGACCCTATAAAGTATCTCTAAAAGTATGTTTTTACAGCATAGAAAGACATTAAAAATTTCATCCTTTTACCTTTCGTTGTGCGCAAGATATTTAAGCGTCATTGCGACGCTCGCCGGACAACTGCTAAAGTTCGCTTCGAACCAGCGCAAAACAATTTACCAATTCATCGCAATCGGATGAATGGTATAAGAACTCGGTCATAGTAACAGTCAGTAGACCACAGGGTCATAGTGTCAGTCGGTGTACCACAGAATCACAGTATTAGTCAGTATGGACCACAGCGTCATAGTATCAGTAAGTGTACCACAGAATCATAGTATCAGTCAGTATGGACCACAGGGTCAGCGTATCAGTCGGTATGGGCCACAGGGTCAGCGTATCAGACAGTTCAGGTGACTACAGAGTCACACAGTCAGTTCAGGGGAATTAAGAGTCACATAGACAGTTCGGGTGACTATAGTCACAGAGTCAGTTCAAGTGACTACAGTCACATAGGTGACTACAGTCACACTGGGAGGACAGGGACGGTTGTAAGGGGTGGTTGGAGACTGTCTTGGGTACAGACCCTAAAACCAATGAAAGACAAAGGGTGGTTTCACACAGCATCAGTGGGAACAGTCCCAACAGAACAGATGGACACAGGTCCTAATCAGTAGAGTGGAAATGTAAACAGTAGTCTGTAAGACATAAAAGTTACGTGACTCAGTTGATTGTCGAGGACAACACTGTTACAGCTTAATCAGTTACGATTTCAGTTCAGTTTAGTAAATCGTTGACTTTACTACAGTATTGGCTGAAATAATCCCGAACTTTTAGAATTTAGTGTAGTTTTAGAGAGACATCACAAAACATTTAACAATATATCTTACGTTCTGACCACGTGATGATTAACAAAAAGACTGCCTACATTTCAAATATTATAGTTAAAGATAACTATAATTTCGTCATTTTTCTACTTACAATTTGAAGGCTATAAAGGTGTTCCACACCCTTTCTTGTCAGAATGGTCAACTTCGTAGTCAGGGGTATATCGAAAAGTAAAAATAATATCACGATAAATCATGCTAATTTTTTTAGCTATCACAATCAGATTCCTGCTGTTTTTAGTTTCATGAAAAGTTTTTACAATAACTGAAATTATTACTTGAGCTGGTTTCGTAAGTTTGATAACCTGTATCTCCCATTTTGTCTTTATTATATTCGCTATTTTTTTGCGAGGTGTCCATCATGCTAACATCTTCTGGTGTTTTGTTTAAAATTGATCCTGAAAATATTAAATTGTAAAATGTATTAGTCCAGATTCCCACATTAACTCAGTTTTTAAAGATGGTGACGACTACGAAAGGCCATTTTACAGGACATGATCTTCAATAGTCGAAAAAATAGTTTTCATTGCATTAACATTGCGTTGATTGAAGGAATTGAAAAAAAAAATATATAGATTGTAATAACTAAATTCTGTACTGATTGAAGTAATTGAAAAAGAGATGGTATTGATTGCATAAACTAATTTTTTTACTGATTGAAGAAATTGAAAAAAATAGTACTGATTGCGGAAATTGAAAAAAAAAGTATTGACTTTATTTTTTTGTTTTGTTTGAGGAATTGAAAAAAAGTATTGATTGCATTAACTAAATTTTTGAATTGATTGAAGAATTGAAAAAAATAGTTTTGATTGTATAAACTAAGAATTATTACCAATATGTAATTTAATTTAAAGTTTAAAGAACAATCAACTTATACTTACTACTCGGTGTCACGTTAAGTCCATTCCCTGATTCACAGGAAAAACTCAAAACTTTGGTGCCAACTTTGTCAAAGTTATTAACAATTGGTGATATCGTGGGTGACTCTATACTGGAGGGACTAAACAGAGATCTGCTTTTAATGATAGGTGTGGTGGGTAACATTGACACATATGAGGGAGATGTGTGGTGGCCACTCAGTACAGGACTCCTTTCTACCATTGCACTTGGACAATCGGGAGAAAACTGAAGTTTTCTGCGTGAGTTAGATAGATTTAAACCACAACTATCATCAAAAGATGAATCTTCTTCTGGCTGGAAATAAGGTTTAAGCATCTCAGCAATGTGGTCAGGCAGGGCAGGTGGAAGACTTAGATTTGTTTGTGTACTAATATTGCACATTTCTACGTCACCGTTTGATTTTTTTTCTGGTGTAGAAGCCGCAGCTGTTCCACAATTTCCTGGTGACTTCCCCCATGGACTGTTAATAGCATGATGATGTGTAAAGTATTTATCTATAACGTCTTGGATATCAGACTCAGTCTTTGGGTCAAGTGTATCCATACACTGACTTCCAGTATTATCTTCATCAATAGCAACTGGGAAAATTCGTGAAAGATCATCAATAGTCCATTGAAATTCAGTCTCCTCACTCTCCTCATTTACATTTGTTATTTTCTCGAAAACATTCGGGCTTAAAAATGAAGGTCTCTTCATTCTCTCAATCAGTCCCACCTCAAAAGGATTCATGGTCGCTTTCATTTTTTTGTTCCCGCCACCTGACGGGGTTGAAATAATTGGCTGCAGGTAAGTAGGAACGGCAGATAATACTTTAGGTGATTTATTTTCTTTGTTGTCAAAGTTAGGCTCGGAGTCCATCATGTTGCTAAATAATAAATTGGTGTATTGGACCTCAAAACTATACCTGAAAATAAATTCAATTACTGAATGTGAAATTTAGAGAAATATGGAATGTGAGTATTGACATGTAACATTTTCTCATGATTCCGCCATGATCTTTCAAAAGGATCCAACTCTGAAACGGCAACGGGTGTCCATATGAAAATTTTCACAGATGATATATTGGTGTTGCCTTAATAATAGTTACTAAATGATTAACAGTCTTATTGTACTTTATGTACTAGCCTCTGTTGAATGAACCAAGTGAGGTCATGTTTAAACAGCATTTTTTTTTTCATCTGTTTAAACAGTGATAACAATTAATGTATTTTAGAAATTGTCAAGCCTTTTATGAGAAATTATAATTCCGGATTTAGTACCTTCCTTTCCTTCCACTATTTTTCATCCGTTACACTTCCTTTAGTTCATAACCATCGAGGAAAAAACCCCGTTCCTCCATGTTATTGAACTTAAATTTAATTAAAATAGCAATCTGCTTAAACTACAATAAAGAAATGTAGTTGGCTAAATAATAATTCGGGAAACAAGAAACAATTACGGAATTGTCCATGCCTCGCTGAAATGAAAATTAATACATATTATATTGTGTTGTATGGTTAGCGCACGTTGTCTCTAAGATAATTATAAACACCAATCTCTATAATCAATTCAGTGGAGGAGGTAAGTCATTTCACGCTAAGTTTTAACCGAACTGGTGATTGAAGGACTGGGCACGAATTGATTGTTGAAGTTTAAAGGATACGCTGAACGCGACACTCAATTCCAGTATTTAGAGTTCAAGAATATAGTGAAACTAAATTGTAATCTGTTAGATGTTGCTCGTTGTACATCCCCAAATTGAGTGATACGAAAAACGTTCAGAGCAGTCATCCCACTACAAGATCACGCTACTTTGCACGTATTCGAACGACTGATCACAATGAATGTAAATTAATGGAACCCTGCCCACTGTAAGCTCATAACACAACACGAGCGTATACAAGCTTCAGATCCAACATTCAATATAGACTTGTCTTGTTTTTTCATGTTGATTTTGTAAACCAATTGAATTATATTTTCTTTTAACAATGTTCTTATTTTTATTATTTAAATTGAGTTTATGTTTTTAATCAAAATAAGTCAAGAGCATTTGTGGAGAGTGGGTCGGCAGTTTGATTTCGGCCCCGAACAAATTTTGGATGAAAAATTTATACGGGAACAATATTGGTCTTTTTCTTATTTAATTTTTCTTTCTTATCATGTGTTCTGAGACACAATTAAAAAAGATTGAACTATAATGGGTAACAAAAAGTTTTTAAAAATTGATATTTTACGCTTCAGGGTACGAAAAAAAATCCGTCCATCCGCTGTCTCTCGTACACCGGCGCCACCCGTCCGTAACCGGCACTTTTGCCACTTAGTGTTGACTAAAAAAAAATTACTATGTGCCTAGGTCTTATTTGAGGTTTAAACGTGTGCTGAAAATTTTAACGCTCTCAGTTTGTCAGTCATAGCAAATATTCTTTACTAAAATTAAAGTCCGTTGTTTAACCGAGCACTCTGGACAATGAGCGTAGCGCATAGTAGTTTCCAAAGGGCGACTTTTGCTCGTAGTAGCATTAGTTTTAATCGGTTGAAGTAGCGTGAGTTTACAAATCACTCGTAATCGCTTGCAAAAGGCGGCTGGATGTACAAATAGTTAAGCGAGGAATATGTTCCGTTGAAATAACCAAGATTCAAAACAAAAGTAAAATGAGCTTACCAAAATTATTATTTGTAATTTATTTTAAAATAAAATATTAGAATTATTATTAACTTAATTAACAAGATTCTAAATTGATATTCTACAACTAAGAACTTACTCAACTTACAATTACAATTTTTTTAAATTTGAAACCTAAAATCTAATGGAAGTTGACATTTCACAGTTGCCATGTTGCCAATAAACAATCGCGGATTCTTGAGAAGCACAATTTTGTTTATCGATATCATAGATATAGAAATTAGATTTCGTACTGCACATTGTGCGTGTGTTATGAAAGTGAAGGAGGGGTCACGTGACATTGCTCCGCCTATTGGTGGCAAGACTTTAGTAGTCCCATAAGACACAATGCAAATATCAGCATTTTCTAGCGCATTTTTTGGGGGAACGACAATTTTTTTCGAAAAAGTCATGAGAATCTATGGATCATTATCTAATCAGCCTTTTTTACTATATTTACATTTAGTTCTCGTTTGTAATTTACATTTCTCACGAGTAATCAGGTTTTTTTTT
>CM022874.1:44133670-44162594 GCA_012654025.1 Pachypsylla venusta
GATATGAATACGAACTATCGTGATCTAGATGCAGGTAGAATAATATTCTAGGAAATTTAAAAGGAATCATAGGTTGAGGAAAAATACCCAAGATTTTGATAAAAGTTTAGGAGCCCTTTACAAATCTGTTAGTACGTCTGTAAGCACAACAGGACTATACCATGATGCACTATAAAGCTTGTTAGCACCACTTTAAAAATTACTTTGAACACTTTAAAATCACGTTAAAACACTTTAATAATCATCAGTTTATAACAATTAGCAGATATATTCATTAATAATAAAAAATAAAATAAAAATTTGAAACAATTTTTAATTTTTCCATAAACTTCAATGAGAAATGTTTCTTTGTTTTGCCACCATTTTGATTGCGTTGCTATGGTAACGCGTTTGGGAGAGGTGCTTCACAACGAATACCAAAGTACAAAATCTTTATCTTCTATATCTATGATCAATATAATCGTTAAGATGAACGTCCCTCCTTCTCTTAACATTTATTTAAGAAATAAATGTTAAGAGAAAAGAAAAAATATTAATACTGTCGTAAAATGGTAAAAATGGGACAGTCGAAAGACATAATTAAAACGACTACACTGATTGTGCGCGTGTCTGATAAACTCATCGAAGGTCTAGGGGTAGAAAAAGCTAGAAGAATTATACCTCTTTTAGCCACTCAAAATCCCGAACTACCCGTTGATAATATACAGGTAGTGCATAGTCAGAAATACTCGGGCGCCAGAACTCTTGTGCTTAGCGCCTGAGAGAGATGGGATTCAAAGTCCATTTTGCATTATTTCAAATTCTTTTTAAGGTTCAGGAGGGCAAAGGTAAACGTAAACCTCATAGTGCTGCGGGTAGTTCAAATAAACCTGCAGCACAATAAAGCGGCTTCTGCAGCCTTATGCAGGCACTTTATAACCTGCAACATGGACATTGCTCTTGTCCAAGAACCCTGGCTAGTTAGAGAAAGAGTAGTCGGGTTTGGAAACACTGGAGGTCAAATAATTTATGATAGAACCTCCAGTAGAGTGAGAACTTGCATTGTAGCCAAAGCAACAAAAATAATACACCACTAACAATGATGAACTTCAACAATGAAAATTTGACTGCAATCAGACTTAAATACCATACGGGAGCATCAACCAGGGAAATTGTTTTAGCCTCAGTTTACCTCCCTATGACTCCACCACCTCGCCACCGTCACAAGAAATGGTAAAACTGGTGACATTTTGCAGACAATTAAACCTGCAATTCATCTTCGATACAGATGCAAACGCTCACAATATCATGTGGGGGAGCACGAATATCACCAGCAGAAGTGAGCACCTTTTGGAATATATTTCTTGTAATGATTTATGTGTTCTTAATCAGGGGAATTAAACTACTTTCGATAACGAACAGAAAAAGGAGGTAATCGACATTACCAAAGCATCTCCGAGCCTGATCAATTTAATTACGGGTTGGCACCATCTCTCTCGGATCATAAATTTATAGAATTGGAAGTCAACAATGTTGACAAAACAATCATTGAATACCGCAATCCCTGCAAAACTAATTTGGAAAAATATAGAGAAATCTGTTCTCATGTGATCTTTGATTGCAGTGTCCTACTCAATTGGAGAGTGACTATCATCGGGCCACTAAACACCAGAGAGGAACTCGTCCAAAACAATTTGTTAAGAAGACTGCTCAAAGTCTCTGGGCAGTTGAACCTTAGCTAGAGAAATAAGTTTTACCCAAAAACACAAAAAGCGCATGAGGCTGAGGTGTAAGGATTCCAAACCTTAGGGGGTAAAGCTTAATGAAATGAAATGTCGTAAAAACCCTTCCTAACCCCTCTGTTGGGGTATATGGGAAAAGTAAATCTTGCACCATTTGGAAAAACTGTTGCTCCATTCGGGCTTTGTGCCGAATCCAAAAATGGGAACTAAAAAAAGGTGGTTCTGGAATAGGGGAGTGTCTGGCAACCCTTTTCCTTATTATTATTATTTTTTAACTCGCTTTTTTATTTACCGTCATGGATCCATTTTGAACGGTTCTACACATACGCAATAGAGGCATGGCTGTTAAAACGTTTCCTAACCTCTTTAATTGGGTTAAAAAATATTTAAAGGGTTGCCAGACACTCCTCCCTGGTTCCAGAACCAAAAAAGAGGATTTTTAATAAAAAAAATGTTCGGTGTACGGATTCATCCGTATTTGTACAAAAATTCTGACCTGGGTACATCATACGGAAAGAAGTTTAATCCGTACGCGAAATGTACGGAAAACTAAGGAATCTGGTGCCTAGAGACTGGGACTTGAACCCAAACCACCTAATTACAAGTCTACTGTGTTTACCACTCGGCCACTGAGGTTGGTCAACCTATGATAATAATTGACCAAAATGTGTTCTACTCATAAGCGCGCATGTACGTACAGAAACGGATTTTCGTCCGACTTATATTTACCATATAATAACGAAAAAAAAAAACTTTCTTAACGAAAGAGACCACTAGAAACGTATAATTTGTCTTTTTCGTTAACGATTTTTTTTTTTTTTTTTTTCATTTTAATACTCACTAATATTTTGTGGAAACTTAGATCCTACCAAAAGCCGAGTTTTGAAACACTCGGGTCTGGGTATTGTATTAACACAGGTTGACACAGTGTTAGAAAGAAACTCCCTGAAAACTCGTCGTGGTAGGATCGGGCCTTACTGTGAATAGCTGGGGGTTATACAATTTGCAGTGTTTTAAAGCATGTACGGAAATGTCATCAAAAATACGGATATTTTGACTATTGGGTACCGCATTGCTCACTTGAGTTCCGAACATCCTGCTATAGTCACAGCACAGGGTGACTGGTGACTGGGTGATACTGGTAGGTAGAGTAGCAACAGATGAGATCTTGATCTAGCTGTTATCAGTTAATCAAGCACTCTGTTATCTTTATCTAGTGGACAGTCCAATTCTTGGATACTGACTTGACCACTTGGCATTGCCGAGGGAGAGGAGAGAGTTGGACACGACAGCTGTTAAGCTGATACCTGTACCTACCAGCATCAGCATATACTACTTCAATTCTAGGACGTTGTCCATTTGTTTTTTAATTGTCTGCTGTTGGTTGTTATGTTTCCTGGTTCTATTTTTTTCACTTTCCATAACTTACTACCAATCTTGTGTTTTTTAACTAATAAAATATAGGAGTCAGTAGTTCATTAATATTTTAGTGCTCCACAGTTAACATTTCAAGAATAGGATTCAAATGAAGAAAAACAGCATTGGATTGGTAAATAATGTATGATTAATATTATGGCACATTCAAATTCCAACAAAACGCCCGAGGTTTACTTGGTTCTGAGGTAATGGCAGAGACGAAAGAAATATTGAATGTTGTCACCTTGTGTTTGCTGTGGTACATAGTCAGCTCCAGTAATAATGTTATTGGGAAGATGTTGCTCAGTGATTTTCCATATCCAATGACCGTCACAATGATTCAACTCCTGTCTATCACCATCTACTCGGAGATATTTTTCAATATGTGGGGTATCAGAAAACATGTTGATATGAGTTGGACATATTACGCTAAACTTATAATACCACTGGCCTTTGGAAAATTCATTGCTTCTGTATTAACGCATGTTAGCATATGGAAAGTTCCCGTCTCATATGCACATACTGGTGAGCTTTATCTTTTTTTTTATACTAGCTGTTTCGCCCGTGCTTCGCTAGCGTCTATAGCTTGGCGCCTTAGAGACATGACCGTTCCCGTGCTAATAGTATTCTATGATTTCCATTTCAAAACTAGGAATCTAATAGTATTCTATGATTCCCCTCACAAAAATCGAAAAAAACGGCCATAACTCGAAAACGGTTGGACCGTTTTTTGCAAACTATGTTCTAAATTAAGTCCACCTAAAACTTTCTCGCTTTGAGTTATATGTTGTCGCTACAAAATTTAAGATATCGGAACATGACCGGCTAAATACGGTCAAAAAACGAAAAATCGGCCGTAACTCTAAAACGTTTAGACATTTTTGAATTCTGATATTTTTTCTGGGGTTTTAGCCTATGGTTTTTGGGGGGTCCATTCTTATCTATTTTTCGATATCTCTTACGGTTTTGGCTAAACAATTAGTGATACATACACATACATTTATCGTTACATTGAGTTTTATTATTATAGATATTTCATAGTATTTAGATTAAAACTATGTAATAAGTTTTATCAGACTGCTTTGAGGCATTGTCTTTCTATGTTGAATGAATTATGTCCTCTGTTACTTGGGGATAGCGAAGGTTTTTATCAGTAAAAAAATAACGTTCTTATGACGAAGATTAAAAATTACTATATATTTACTTGCCAAAAAATATAATAGAGCTGATTAGTTTCGTCCTCTTTCGCGATATTGTCAGAGAAATGATTTTATGAGCTATTGAAATGTGCCACTAGACATCTTTTATCATTTTTAGTCAAGTGAAGATATAGTAATTTTAAAACTTTATTATGATTTTACTTGACATAGTATCACAATTTTATTTAACCAACTTATCGGATCCACTATACCCAGAGATTACCCCCTACACAAGTACAAAGTTTAACTCTTATAAAATTTAATATTTTTTTCATGTAGTACCAACAGATTACAGACTTCGCTTGGCATTTTTCAGCCATGAAGGTTCTGTATCGTAGTAAAATAATTGAGAGGGATATTTTTTTAATCGTGGTCGATTTCAATTGTTCATTATTGAATAAAAAAACAAAAAATCATTACCCGTCTAATCATTAGTATGACACTCGCAAGTGTCATACTTGTAACTTGTATAATTTTTCTTTACAAAGTACAAGTACAAGACTAGTAATATTACTATTATGAAATGGGCCCCTGTCCCTGTAAGTGACATGAAATTAATTTCCTTACGAAAAGTTTACAAAGTGGTATTGATAATACTGAAACATTTTCTCCAAAGTTCAGTGTTTGGAGTGGCGCAACGAAGTGCACATCTTACCACCAATCTAAAAAGGGTTGTAATCGTCACCGTGATATCTGACACATAAAAAATAAGGAGCCCCCCACCTCGCCGAATGAAAATGCTGGTTGCCCCACTGTTGGAGGTTAAATTTTTGGGCATGGCTTTATAAAATATTTTTGTCCTCTTTTAGTTCCAATAATATGTGTAGATAAGATCAAATTTAGTGTACATCCTGATTAGTCTCCAAATTAATATGATTATTTTGTTTTTCATAAATTTCAGTGAAAGCAACTATGCCTCTTTTCACGGTGGTTTTGTCGAGAGTAATTTTGGGAGAAAAACAGACGACCAAGGTAAGAATCAAAGAAACCATCCGAGTTTAAATAGAGTTAATCTTACCTTATAGACCTAATGGAGTAACTCACATTATGGACGCTCTACTATTCCTTCATCTGACTTGTCATTTTGTATTAATAATAAAAAAAAGAGACACTTGAAAACTAGTTGCTCTAGAATTAATAGAGCCAGGTAGGGGCTCCGAGGACCAGTTCCTTGATCATCACGTTACATGGCACAGCTTGTCCATTTTTAATTTTGAAAGGAGAATGGCAGAGAAGTTACAAAAACCAAAAATAAAAGACTCACGTATCTTCCGAGAAGCCAGAGTTGTTCTCGCATTTTTATCAGGCTCAAAAAAAATAAGTTTTACTATTTTTGCAGGTTTACATCGCACTTATTCCTATCATAGTCGGAGTGGGAGTTGCTACGATGACTGAGCTATCATTTGACATGATAGGACTCGTAAGTGCCCTTGTGGCCACTCTACAATACTCACTTCAAAATATATTCTCAAAGAAAGTTCTAGCTGACACAGGAATGCATCACCTCAGATTGTTGCACATATTAGGACGTCTTGCCCTCTTCTTGTTTTTGCCTTTCTGGTTGTATTTTGATTTTGTACAAATTCTAAATGAACCAATCGTAAGTATTTCATTGAAAAAATAAGCTTTAATAATTATTAGGTTTACCATATTATGTACTTTAGAGATTTCCGATGAGTAAAAATTTAATATTTCATGTGATTCTAAATTCTAATTTAAAAGCTGATTGACAGATGCAAACAAGAAATAGACCACCGACATTCTCTGTCGGAAGACTTTCCCTCCTCCTAGGTGAATATTAAGTACATAAAAGTCTCATTCGAACAACTAAATATCGATTAGAAAAACACAGGGGGAATTAGAGTTTGGAACTCTGTAAATACCTCACTAATTATATCGAACTATAATAAGTCCGAGGGCTGGCTGGGGTAGTCGCAAGGACAATAAAGGAAAAAATAATAAAGTCCAACCTCCTGATTTTTTGTTGCCCTAAAAGACATGGACGTCCTTGAACAGAGGCAAACCCGCTCTTTTGAATACCTGACGATGGCTAACAAGACATTCAACTTACAGAGTAAATTCATTTTAATTAGTTTAATCGTGGTATCTAGTTAAAATTATTTGAGTTGTCTTTTTAATGTCCAAAGAAATATTTTTGGATGTGGAAGCGAAGTTATCAAAATCGGCTGAACCGTTAGTGCTGCGATGCAAAGGTTAATTCGCAAAGCTCTTAAATGTATGACTGTTAAGATGTTCATTTTAATAATTGGTCATAGTAATTTCGAATTTTGCAAAATCCCAACTACATCTCTTGGAAACCACATCTTTACCAACTTTTTTATTTTCTGTTGTAGAAATAACCTACTACTTAAGTATCGTATTAGTGGCATTTTTTTCACGTTACTAACACGTAAGGTCATTCGGGACGAATATTTTAGCTCCATTCGCTGGAAACTTACAAACATGCTTTCCATATAGATCTGAACCAGCTTTACCAAAAATTTTATTTCCCTGTTGTAGAAATAACCTACTACCGTGTTGGTGGTATTTTTTTTCTTTTGTTTTTTCTTTTTTTTTCTTTTGTTTACGTTGCTAACACGTAAGGTCATTCGGGACGGATATTTTAGCCTCCATTCGCTGGAAACTTACCAGCTTTCCACATAGGTCTGAACCAGCCTAGGTTGGACCGTGAATAGCTAACATCACGAGTGTTCGATCCTACGTGCTCACCCACTAAGTAAAACTCGCTGGACGTTTCTTAATTTCCGTGATCTAACGGGATCTGGTGTATTCAACGTGCCATTGACCTTGTCGGTGGTATTGTTCTTCTATATTTTGTTATAGTACGGACTTTTAATATATGTTGCAGTTCATTTCGGACAGCGGCTACAAAGTGATATTTCTGTTAATCTTGGATGGAGTTTTAAGTTGGTTACAAAACATTGTGGCCTTTAGTGTAATGTCTCTAGTTACGTCATTAACCTATGCTGTAGCAAGTGCTTCCAAAAGAATATTTGTAATAGCTGTGTCGTTGCTGGCTCTTGGCAATCCAGTGACAGGAACCAATATATTTGGAATGATGTTGGCAATATTTGGAGTATTGGCATATAACAAGGTAAGTTCAGATGACCTTTTGATTTTCTCGTTAGTTTTGAGTTGTTGGCAGGAGACTTAATACTAACAGCGAATCAGCCTGTAATTAATGAGTGTTCTTCTTTCACTAGAAGGAATGAGCCATGAAATTCAGGAATGTAATATAATCCATATTGAGTTTTTTAAGAGGGATTGGAATTTTAAGTCGCAACTAAAAACGTTCATCATGAATTTTACGTAAATGTTCATTGTTCACTATGGTTTCAAGAAATAAAAAGAATGTGTTCACATTCGAAAAAGTCGGTCAACGCTAAGTGGCAAAAGTGCCCAATCCCGGCGGACAAACCGATTTTTATTTGATTTTGGGATTCTACGTACCTTGAAACGTAAAGTATCAAATTTTGAGGGGTGGTATTTTTTTTCTCGGACGATTCCAAAGGTACATTATTGAAAATAATAACCAAATTTGAATTCACACAATAATTCTTTACTAAAATCCAAGATGATTTTTTTTTTAAAAAAAAGTCGAATCCGTTCTCGAGATATTTGTATTTCAAATTCGAAAACATCCTGTATTTCTAGTTGCAATTCTTATTAAAATTTCAGGCAAAGTACGATGCGAGAAACGCGGAGAAAAAGAAAACACTGTTGCCTTACTCACAGTCTTCTTGGCAAGAAAATCATTCAGCTAGTCAGATGTGGGGCAGTGCTAATGGTACCACGAAGAATAAGAAACACTCAAGTGGGTCACTGTTTTACCCATATGACGCCCGAGACACGAAGTTACTCATACAGCCTGTATAAATGTTGTCATCAAGCGAGTTGGTAGACGCGCTCACGTCAAGATAAGCAAAGTTACGGACTATATTACCTAACACGAAACAGAGTTTGTAGGTTTTTTCTGCCGCTTCCAGACGACTTTTTGAAAAATTTATTTTATACTCTCAATGGGACATGTTAATAGATCATGTTTCCCCCAAATACGAAGATTCTACCTTTTGTTAAACTCGTTTCCCAGGCACGTCCAAATTCATGAAAAATGATATTTTTTTTCATACCAAATTTTGAGAGGAGCCTACAGTAAATTCTGCTTGTCGTTGTAAGACGGTTGGGGTGTCATTGGTACGAAGTAAAGACCATACCTTCGCTATAATGAAGACGATAGAGTAAATAACAAAAGAGTTAATGCATACCACTACCTTAACGGCAATAGATAGCAAACAAAATATAAGAGTGGACAGCTTTTAAATGAATTATAAATGCAAAACAAACCCATTAAACCATTTTCTTGTGTGTATTCGCATATCATCCTACATCAATTCTAGCATTCATGCCAGGGCAAGTGATTCTACGTGCAAGATTCCAATGTAATTACTGTGCATAGTGGAGACTGTAAATATGTTTGCTAAGCAGTCATATCTTATTAATAATCGGAAATGTGCTACCAAAGATTTTCCCAGAAAATCAGGTATTACCTATTTTTCAAGTATTTTTATCAGTGGTTCATATTGCTTGCCTGTTCTTTCCTACATTTTTGATTGTTTTTTTTTTTGTTTTGTTTTTTTATTAGTTGTCTTACTGATTCAAACGGTAGGTTTCCAGTTCATATTATTTGTATTTGAGTATCTTTTGGCAAGAACGTCAGCCCTTTCATATATTTTATTGCTAGTCTTTTGCTCCTGTGGTGGTTTTGGCTAATGCAGGGTCGTTTATCTCTGTTTCTTAAATGTGTTGATCTGTTAAATTAATTCTAGTTCCAAACTTACATAACATTCAGCCCAGATGGCATATTTGACTCACTCATAGACTCATAAACTCGACGATAGCCTGACATAGAAACTTGAAATTTGGAAGATAGTTTCCTGACAGTAGGTAAATAAGAGAGGAAAATTTGTAAGTTCAACTGGAGGCGAGTTATTGCCAAATACATCCGTTTAAAAAGTATTTCCTCAGAAAACCCTTCAGGAAAAATTTAAAATCCACTTATCTATTTTCATATCTCAGCTATGAAAGGATTTTGCGAAAAATAAANAAATTTGGAAGATAGTTTCCTGACAGTAGGTAAATAAGAGAGGAAAATTTGTAAGTTCAACTGGAGGCGAGTTATTGCCAAATACATCCGTTTAAAAAGTATTTCCCCAGAAAACCCTTCAGGAAAAATTTAAAATCCACTTATCTATTTTCATATCTCAGCTATGGAAGGATTTTGCGAAAAATAAAAATATACGAAATTATTTTGATCAAAGAGATCTTTTTTACCACGGGAAAAAATGCAAACTAAGTTGTGAGCATCAGGTAGCATTAGTATAGATATAAAATTATTTATAGATCACTGCTTGTTTATCGACTGAGCTCATGATTGATTTCATACGTCAGGAAATACAAGACAACGTTTAAATTTAAAAGGTGGTTGCTGCTCCCATTATTATTGATCTGAATGCTGCTTTTTGGAAGTTTTTCAAGAACTTCTTTATTTATTCATTTGATGTTAGCATGATCTCAATACAGTAGGTCAATGTCAATGTACATATTATATGTTGTAGTTTATAATCTTCAGGAGCTTCTGTTCTTCATAATTTCTTCTACAATTCAAGTTCGTTGTCAGTTTATCCAATGCCATTTGAACTTGTTTCGCCCCGTTCAGATTTCTAGCAAGAAGTATTTGATCGAGGTTTTGGTGATATACATAACCTAATCTTAATTCTTGTTATGATTATACTCGTCGTACACTAGATATGGCATGAATACAACGGTGCACTAGATATGGTTTGAATACAAAGGTACACTAGATATGGTTTGAATACAAAGGTACACTAGATATGGTTTGAATACAAAGGTACACTAGATATGACATGCATATAGGTTACAAATATTGTACGAGTTAGTACTATGTCCTATTGTACTTAATTCATTTTTGCCATTTTTCGACCGAACTGCTTTATTAAGTTAGCGTACGGATATATCAAAATCCGCGTAGGATCACTACAAACTCTTAGACTTAAAATTTAGAGCAGCCGTGCGAAGGCGCTTTTTTTTTATTACAGATATAGTTTCCCTTGCCGTTTTGCTGCAATTAACAGCAGCTCTGATCTCAAGGGAACTGAAATATTCATAGAGATTATTTTTGCTTCGGACGTTATGGATTTTTTTCATTCCTATCCATATCACTTTTCTTCTTCAAATTCTAAAGATGATTTCATTATACACACCATTTATCAAAAGAAAAAGTCACTCACATGTTGTCGGTGGAAACAGTGACGTTTGTGATATTATTTTCGTAAGGAGATTGAAAACTAAAAAAGGAAATTGTGAAGAGAAAATTATGAGTTTTTATTTGTGCTATAATATTAATTTATCATCCTTGCGATTCCATTTTATTAGCGTTGATTTGGCATTAGGCTTCTTTTCTACAGACGACTTGTTCATTAAATTTTTCTTTATGTATTTTTATTTTGTCATACATAAAAGTGCAATCTTCTTTAAAAGAAGTTGGTAAGTTTTTAATTAAAGTGTTCGTTGTTTCTACAGGGTGTCCGGAATTTATTTATTGATTCAGAAGATCAAACAAAACAAGATTACAAAACCCTCTATGCACAACTCATCCTATCTTTCTTAAAAATATTTACAGGAATGAGAAAATTTTAAACTCTAGAAAAAAATTATATACGATACTCGTAGACTTAATTATTTAGGTAGCTATAAAGAAATCTTTTTTGTGACACAGTAAGTGACTTTTACACCAAAGTTGCAAAGTTCAGAACAGGGGTCACTATACAGAGTGCAGCAAGATTTTAGACCCCTCTATTTCCGCCCCTGATTTTTTTTTAAAAAATAAAAGGTAGTTTTATTGCTAATTTGGACTTTAATTCGAACAAAAATATTTGTCCATAAGTCACTTCCGGGATTTGAACCTGGATCTCACGTTAACCATTCGATTGACCATGTACTCTTTCCTATCCCCAGAGCTTTGCAGAATTCTGAAATTTCAAGCTGTTCAAAATTGAATCGAGCTAATCATTCTACGACACACTGTATATAGGGTTTTGTAGTTTTATTTAGATCTTTTGAACAAATAATTTCCGGACACCTTATAAACTAGAAAATTTGTTTAAAGAGAAATTAAATTAAAATATTAATTTGTTAAAAATATATTTTCATATTACAACTTTGTTTTGTTTTTATTTAACCCATTTTCTTTTCTATGGCACTACTCATAAATTGTGTTGTAGATCAAGATGGCGATGTGAAACAATTGTTATCAATTTTGTTGAAACCTTTTTTCCTTTTGATTCCAAACCTCTTCCATAAAGGTGAAGAGATCCATATGATCATTTCGTGTGTTGTGATGGTTCTTTGTGATTTCTCAAAAGTTGCTTGAAGCTCTTACGGACATAATCTGGAATCCTAAATATATTAAAATATATAGGATTCCTTTAGAATGTACACCAACTATTGAATGAATCGTGTATCCTAACTTGAGATTTATTTGAAATTGCGGAAGAAACTCGTGCTCGTACGAAATACTTCATCAGAAAAAAAATATCCACAGAGAACTAGGACATGTACGAGACGCTGGGGGGGGTATCNGGGGGGGGGGGGGGGTATATCATTATGTGGTAATAAAGCGAAGTATTCGAGAAAGAGAAAAGATTTCATTCATTTACTGAACGAGTGACTAGCGTAAAATGAAAAAAAAAAAAACTTTATTATTATTAATTAAACTATTTTAATAAATATAAATGGACATGCGAAAAAATAAAAAATGTGGACGGAGTAGAATTCTTCAAGTAAATAAGTAATCAATAAAATACATTGCAAGAAAAAAATTGCAATCGAATCTAAAACCTAATTTCCATAAAATGGACTCGAAACCATTTTTCTTTTCAGGAAACAGGGTTACAGGAAAAACAATGAATGCGTTGTCGTGGTTACATCAAAAGATTTTTGTGCGGTGAGAATGGATTCCAGAATATACAATGGTGTATACTTTCTTTTACTACATACGACGAGATACATACGTAAAATAACGTATTGCCATCGAATATTTCAAAAAATCAAATTGCGTCCTCAATATTTTTTGATCATATCAAAAATGTATTAACATTTCTTTTTTATCGAATGCCTAATTTTATTGGTTCCAAAAATTTAACTATGTGTAATTCAAATGGCCCGACTTATTAAAAAGTTATTGCCAAATTTGAGTAAAATTTAAAATTTGTCCTCAAAATTAGGGAAAAACCTAAAAAAGAAAAGTCAAACAATTATTTAGGTGATTTGGAGTATCTGTACATCGGACATCTTTTTACATGTAACCACGATGTTATGGATTTCAAGAGCACTTGAGTCATCTAAAAATATAAAAGAAGGCATTTATTTAATTTCTAGAAATACATAGTGTTTGCTCAGAATTCAGATTTAGATGAACATTGGTTTTGTATATTTTCTTTTTTCAAACTACAAATGTCTCCGGCTCTTTTGTAACATTTTCATATTAGTCAAACGTAACCGTCGGACAGAAGGCAATATCTTCTGTGTGTCTTACCAATTGAGGTGTGCTTGAACAACTTGTGGTTGATCATTCATATGTGCCTATAAAACTACCCTAAGCGTTAGCTGATGCTTACCTGAACAGGAAAGATGTCAATATTGGTGTACCAGGGCAGAGTCCAGTAAGCTCGAATTTTAAGTTCTCCAACTCTCATGACATATAGAGGCAGGACTGTCAAAATCCGAGAAGATCAAAATGTCATTGGAGATTCCATCTCTCCTCTAAAACAATTTCTGTGACCGTCATATCCCATTCAAACTTTTGACTTTATAAATGTCCAAATATCTACTTTTCTGAAACATGGACATTGATGGAAAAAACCCAGAAAACATCTATCAAACAATATGTAGAATCAAATGGGGTGAAAAAGTACAAAGCGAAATGGCGTTGTGAAGCGGACACAGATGTTAACAATCACCAACCTAGTAGGTCAACGAAGAATGAGATGGACGGGGTATCTCACCCTATGGATCCAGGTCGCACACCACGGCAGGCTGTGTTTGGAGAGCTGCAAATTGGAGAAAGACCTCAACAAGGACAGGAAAAGATAGATTGACTTGCTCAAAAACGAACTCAAAGAAACCAACATTGTTAGAAACATGTGCCCAAAATTTGAGAACCACTCGAAAAAGTTTCAGCGTTTTTCTGAATTCGAATTGAGCTCCTCTCCTTTTATTTGCACCTTGTATAAAGTAGACATAGCATTGGAGATAGTTACAGCGAGGGATACTATAAAATTATTGAAAAAGGAGTCGGTGACATTGGTATATTGTAAAACTACATAAACATACAACACCAATTTTCATCCAAATCTAAATCCCAATCGAAAGTGCAAATAAATATACAATAAAAAGATTACATGAGCCTATTTCAAATACACTGGTACTTACTATTTTATGAGACGGTAATATTATTAGACATTATACTTTAAACATACACTTAAAAATGACGGCGGCATATGTTTTCGGTTAAAATTGTTTTTTTTTTTTTTTAAAAAAAAAGAAGAGATTCGATTATTTATCATTTAGAATAATTTAGATAACATATTATAAATTATTTGTTTCCAAATAGGTACAACGAGTATGCTTATAAGTAACTTTTGATCTAATCCTTGAATTAAATAGGACCAAGTTTATGAGACGATACAAGGATTAGACATTATACTTTAAACATACAATTAAAAATGGACGACACATGTTTTCAGTTAATATTGCTTAAAAATATTTTTTTTTTTAAAAGTAGAAGAGATTCGATAACTTATCATTTAGTTTAGATAAAAGTTCATAAATTTTTCGTTTCCAGATAGGTGTAGGTAACGAGAAGATTTATAAGTAACGTTTGATTTATTTCTTTAATGAAATAATCCGTCTGGGGCGGCACAAGTATTAGACATTAATACTTGTTTTATTTGTATGTTACTTTAAACATACAAATAAAAATGGACGGCATATGTTTTCAGTTAAAATTGCTTAAAACTTTTTTTTTTTTTTAAAAAAGAGGAGATTCGATAACTTATCATTTAGTTTAGATAACGGTTCATAAATTTTTCGTTTCCAAATAGGTATAGGTAACGAGAAGATGTATACGTAACGTTTTATTTATTCCTTTCGTGAAATAATCCGTCTGAGACAGCACAAGTATTAGACATCACTTTAAACATACAAATAAAAAAGGACGACACATGTTTTCGTTAAAATTGATTTAAAAAAAGAAGAGATTTGAGACGGCACAAGTATTAGACATTATACTTTAAACATACAAATGAAAATGGACGGCACAAGTATTAGACATTATACTTTAAACATACAAATGAAAATGGACGGCACATGTTTTCTTTAAAATAGATTTAAAAAAAGGAGAGATTTGAGACGGCACAAGTATTAGACATTATACTTCAAACATACAAATAAAAATGGACGGCACATGTTTTCGTAAAAATTGATTTAAAAAAAGAAGACGATTTGAGACGGCACAAGTATTAAGTAGACATTATACTTTAAACAAACAAATAAAAATGGACGGCACATGTTTTCGTTAAAATTGATTGAAAAAAAGAAGAGATTCGATTATTTATCATTTAGATTACATTTTATAAATCTTTCGTTTCCAAATAAAACAAGTACGTTTATCAGTTTTAATTAATTGATTACCAATAGTATACCTAATACTTAAAAAATACCTAATAGAATTTTTGCGAAAATTCTAAATTTTGTATAATCAAAGGACAAAAATGAGTAATGATGCGTGTGAAAATCACGACGAATTCGTTTATAGCAACATGGGATAGGATATATGTATGTACATACTTACATAAAACTTTACACACAAGAGAAATAGATATGCCTACTTTCTTCATAGGAAGACAGAAAATAATACGATATTCCTACGCCATATATTAAATGGAAGAAAACATTTAGGTAAAGAGATTTGATTCTTAACAATTTCAGTCTTGAGCATTGAAACTTCTATGGCAAAGCACTGTCAATTTCACAAAATTTCAAATAAAACTAGTCATGGCTCCATGACTTCATCATACTCGCAAATACTTCAACAAAATCACAACGCTTGTCATACTAACACATAATAAAGTTGGAAACATGACAGAAGCAGAGGAGACACCCCAGAACCCATAGTGAAACACTTTAATATAATTTTCACTTTGCATCCAAGGATTTGAACCGTCATCAAAATGCATTGGGCATTTGTCTCGTTCTCTTTCATACTCTTGCATATCAATGGCGACAGCAGCGCCTTCTGTATAGTTATAACTGGTGACATCTTGCTTTAGATCACAAAAAGGACCCACAGCTTGAGACATTAGAATTCTATTGAGATCAGCACGTTGGTAGACCCAACATCTATATTTACTGTAAGGGTCAAGTTCGTCATATGTTATGAGGTAGGATTTCAAATTTTCTTTCCAGAAGCCAATACACTTCATTCTGTAATCAGGGTCACCTGAGAAGCACAAGGATTAATAAATAATAAATTAGAGAAGATTGAATTATTGAAAGTCTCCTGAAAACTATGCAGTAAAGGAATTGATAAAACAAATAATCTGGGGCTGGAGAGGGTTCAATGTTTAACCGGAAATATTCTTTTGAAACCCGAAAAGATTTGGTCAAGAGAACATCGGTATGAAAATAATTTCATATCACAAGATATTGAAAATTGACGTCATGAATTTTATCTCTTTAGGGGTTTTCCATAGATATTTTTGATGACCTAGTATTAAAACAAAACCTGACATTTTCACCTTAACTTCCTGACATTTGTATCAAATAATATTTTAGGTACTGGTATATTATTATCAAACTGTTTTCAGTTTTGTAGGCTGTTGAAATAAAACT
Source organism: Pachypsylla venusta (assembly GCA_012654025.1). NCBI lineage: Eukaryota > Metazoa > Arthropoda > Insecta > Hemiptera > Aphalaridae > Pachypsylla > Pachypsylla venusta. Next base: position 44,149,998 of record CM022874.1, read on the forward strand.
CAAGTGTACTTTTTTTTTTTTCAAATTAAAAAACTAGACTCTTGAGTAGAACGTTACCACGGCGTCACTTTTTTTCGAATGATCTTTTAACAAATTTCCTGACCTTAAAACTATACTATCTTCGCAAAACATTCCACATATTTAATTTCCATCTACTTACTGTATATGTCAACAGGTCTGCCCAAATAATCAACTGACAGACAATAGGTTTCATCAATAGTAACCTCCTTTTGATCGGTATCACACACAGAAAAGTCAGAAATATTTTGCTTGCAGTAAAGATTAGGTCTGGGGGACAGAGTAACACCACCTAATATTCTAGTTTCAAACAGGGCATCTCCACGTTGTGTAAAGTTAAATTTTCCTGCCACAGGACAACGCACTGGTACTGGGTTTTTAGCTAGGAACAAATTATATCGCCAATGATCGTCGTTTTTAAACTGAACGTAAGAGCACACAGTATGAAAATTGTCCTTGATGACGGCAATGCCTTTGCGGTAGCGAATCACATTATGATGACGTGAAACGAAGTCGAAACAAACATAATCTTTTTGACATCCGTCCACAGTAAGTCGAGCCATCATATACCTGAAATGAAAATATAGATTTGTTGCAGATTGTCACATTATGCTAGGTATGACGTCAGGAGTCAGGATTGAAGAAATTTATGATAATAAAGCTGAATGTAAAATATTGAGCTAATTTTTAGATACATGAAGGAGTTTCCAAGAAATGAATCTTTTTGTAATCATGTCATTTGAATTTTCCATCATTGGTATTCCAAAATAAGTCCAGTATGTCCAAATTTTACATGAAAGACCTTAAAATTGAAAATACAGATTTTCATCATTAGTGGTCATAGTAACTCCCAACACTTTACACAGCCATTATTAATGACAGTTCCTGATAATGGCCCCCCAAGATGATTCTTCCTACCATCAACACCGTTCCGACGACAACTCACTGTGTTTTTCCTCCGTTGGACCCAGCCGTGCTGCTCCAGATACTTCCTCGAAGAGTTGGTATATAAATTCTTGCTAAACCCTGTAGTATCTGATCGTTGTCGTCTATGTATGCTGGCTGCTCATGATGTAAATCATGAGCAGCCAGCAACTATCCATCAAACCCAACTAATCTAGAGCCGTCAGCATTATGGACAGATCCTGTTGGAGAGGCCGCCTTTCTTGGCCTGGAGACACAGTGAGAGTCGTTGAGAACGTTAACAACAACAAACAACAGTTCCTGATAGCAATTTTACCTAAAAGTTACGTTACTAGTGATCATGTAAGGTGGCTTTTCAATATCAACAATTTGTTTGCTCCAGGGTATTTTTGAACTCACGACTGACCAAACATTTTATTTTAGAATTTTGTTTTTGTGAATAATGATTTACCTTGAATCTCTTTGCTCGCGGCAAACATATATAGTTTTTCTGTATCTTCCCTCATCTGGGTACCAGGTTTCAATAATGTGAGTTTCGTTGATAAACACATCTGCGTCAATATTAGCGGTGTTTATCCAGTCTCCACTGAAATTCTGAGGCAACTGACAGCCAGGCTCTACAACTTCTGCTTTGACCGGGGTAATGTGCAAACGCTCTGGACTTTTTTCTACTGTTTTCAATGTACTACATTCCGCAGTAATAGATACTCCAATGTATAAATCATCATCACGATTTTTCAAGAAACATCGAAACTTTTCATCTTTTCTTGACTCTTTGGTATTGGCGACAGCGAAGAAGTGATTCTTGTCAACAAACCAATCTCCCAGACAACTGTATTCGACAACTGAAATAAAAAAAGAAAAACAAAAAAAAAGAAAATTTTATTCATTAATGTTTATATCAATGAACAATTGCACTGTCAAGTTTTCCCAGCCTTGAAATAATAAAGTACAAAAATTCATTGAAAACAGACAAAATTCTTAAAATATATTTCGGCTTTCTGGCATTTTAAATCTGAATGAAAGAATCCTTCTAACAAAGATTGGAGGTATATACTCATCATCGCTTTTAAGCAACAAGGACTCTGCAAAGAGGTACCGTAGAATTACGCTCGTTAAAAAAACCTTAAAATTCAATCGAGCTGAAAATAACTTGCAACATTTTTTCTTTTTTCAAAAAAAATTGTAACAGTGTTCTCACCTCCATCAAATGTTTCTGTCATTCCGGCACATTTCTTGTAAGTAATATTGAATTTTTGATTAGTGATCAAAAATTGAGTTCCTGCAGTTTGACAAGATTTAATTTGAGCTTCTGGATTGTTACATTCTCCAGTGAATCGGAAACGGTTCTGAAAAAAAACGAGATTTATTTTTAAAAAATAAAGTCTAGTAAGGGGCGAAAATAAAATGGCATTAAAAAAGAAAATAATTAGAGTTTGTAGTTGAGATAACCTTATATATTCCTCAAAAAGGCTACACCTTAGCTACAAAGGTAAATATGTATTTTTAGGGTAACTTTTAAAAAAAAATCTATTATTTTTAAAAAAAATCGCTTTTTTATTGGCTGTTATGGGTCCATGTTGGATGGTTATACATACTCAATAGAGGCATGGCCGTAAAAACGTTTCCTAACCTCTCTAATTGGGTTAAAAAAATTTTTTTAAAAAAACGTTTTTTTTTTCGAACATTTTTAAAAAGTTGCCCTAAAATGCATAATTACCGCTACAAATTTTCAAAGTATAAAAAAGAACTCTCATCTACATTATTGTGATGAGATTTCTAAACTATAAATAGGATAGATTTCTACTTTATTAGTTTACCTACTAGGTATAAGTGGGAATCCAATGACTGAGTCACAATTTACTTGACAACGAACTATTCATTTATCGTTCTAAATTGCAGTAAGCAATGAAAATGCGTCTGAACACACATGATGTCAAACTATAACGTACCTGATATGCAAATTGCCATACTCCTTCTAAACTGGATCTACAATTAACAGGAACATAATTCTCAGAGAAAAGGGTAATGAGAGATTGATCTACAGCCAATTTCTTACAAACTCTTTCTATTGTTGGAGTCTCACCAGGTTGGAGTGACACGCAGTTAGCTGAAAAAAAACATAAGACTGATAAAATCTGTGCCAATATAATTTGAAGAAGTCGATTGAAAGCTAGAAATAGGGTTCACATGACATTTTTAGCTGCGGCTTTAACGTGAACTATTTTATAGGAAGAGTTTTGAAAAGAAATTCATACACGAACATGATATTGAAGTAAGACGAGAACACTGTGCATCAATATTCAAATTTCACTTAAAAATATATTGTAAATTTTACGATAGCCATTTATAGGCAGCAGGACGATCTGAGACAAACAAAAACCATTAATATCTTTTCGCTAACCTCATACCTACCTCTGTGCACCAGATTTTTATTATTTTCAATAAATAATGAACCACAACTTTTTTGATTTTGAAAAAGTTGACGTCTTATAAATACAGCAACAACTTACTATCCATTTTTTCTAGAACGTTCACTGTTCTGACCAAAAACTTTATGCAATGATAACAGTTATCTTCAGAATGATGAAACACAAAAGTATAATTGACATGATAATCTTCTTTCATATCAACACAAACACCTCGCCCTGTCATGGTTTCTGCATTGATCTCTGTAATAGTGTTTTTTCCATTCTCCCATGAGAACCAAGAACCTCTGATCACATTAGGAATGGTACAACTTAGTACTAGTGGTGCTGAAAAAAAAAAAAAGATTTAGCTATAAGAAAATGATGGGTTCGGTGTCTTATTACAATAATAAAACATAAAATTATGGTATAAGTGCAGATTAATAATTACTAAATCTAAATATGGCTTTTGGTTGCTTCTTAATATTTATTTCGGTTAGTTTGTAAATTTCAAGCATGGAAAGCTTTGCATTTTAGATACGTTAAGGGTATAATGATCATTTACGCAATTTAAAATTGCGTATTAATTGGGTTAGTTAAATCTCAATAGATTCTTTCATACAAGAGAAAAATCCAGCACTCTAGACATGCAAATTTTTCGAAATAATTCTACAAAAGGAATTATATTAATCATATCAATACCATCTTGGAAATATATTAATCATTTCAATACCTAGTTGCTGTCCTGTTCTTCACAACAGGGCAGTAGAGAAATATCCTTATGCTCACTTACCGTTTACACCGAAATACAGCAACTCATTCTTCTCCATGGGACTAAATGCACCCCAAACCGCCAAGCATATTTGGTGTACCCAAGCAGTTCATCAATCATCATTATTATAGTATTTGACCACGCCCGATGTTACTATTTTGACTTCGGTGACATTAATATCCGATGTCTGTCAGTTAGTAAGCACAACATTGCACCCCGTAGGTTTCGAATAAAGTAGATCGATTTTTACAATTCTAAAATGTTTTTTTTTTCATTTTGTTACCAGGTACTCACCAAAAGAAAGACACATTATATAGAGAAAAAACATGACATAAGGTGGTGGTCTCTTCATATTTAACCAATGAAAGAAAACACAAATATGTTTACCACTTTGGTAACTCTGACATTAATAATATAATATTTATTAATTATTCGAAATGGAAACTTATTAGGTATTCGTAATAATCCTATCCTAAACCATATATATCAAACTACACAAACACAATTTAAGATATTTGTGAAGGAATAAGGATAGGAAGTCCGAATTTCTGACAACAAACAAAATTCCAAAAACAAAAATAAAGCATTGAGCTAATACAGTGTTGCCAACTTGAAATATGAGATTTGATAAAAATCCCCCGTTGAAAGGGTCGTACACAGGGCAGAAACAATGTGGCAAGTGTTTTTTTTAAAAAAAAACCGTTGAAACAAGAAAAGAGTGTGTGCGTGTTCTTTTCTTGTTTCAAGTGCGTGTGCACAAACGAGATAGGATCAGTAAAAATTCAATATTTTCCCTTTATAAGAAAAAAATGAATGGCAATGTGAAACTCATTAAAAATGAATGGTAATGTTAAATTCATTGAAAATGAATGGTATTGTGAAACTCATTAAAAATTAATGGTAATGTGAAACTCATTGAAAATGAATGGTAATGTGAAACTCATTAAAAATGAATGGTAATGTGAAACTCATTGAAAATGAATGGTAATGTGAAACTCATTAAAAATGAATGGCAATGTGAAACTTATTGAAAATAAATGGCAATGTGCTTGGAATAACATAACTGGAGTTCAAGTGGTAAGAGTACTGCAATGGAGAGGAAGTGGTCTTGACTCTTCTGAGGTTTGGCCTCACGAGGATGACTTGCAGCTTTCTATTTTAGTGGCCTCCACAACCCTCTTGCCGTTGAGGTGAGCTGCTGAGTATTACCTACATCCTCTAATGCTTACTCTTCCTTACCGACTTCTTCTTTAAATGTTTAGACTATTAATAATATATAATTATTGGCGTGAACCGCTGTGTTATAACAAAGGGTCTAATTGGTAACAAAAAAAAAAAATACTAGACCTCACACTGTTCGGTTCATTTGACAATTGTTTCTCACATCGGCATCGTCATAAAAAGTCGATTCGACGAAAATTAAAATATATTTAAAATTCTTTCCTCAATCAAAAAACCAAAGTCACTAAAGTGATTCATTTATTATACCTAATTATTATTGTTCTTTTTCTAATTTGGCTTAACGTCTCTTTAACATCTATTGGCCATTCAAGACGGGGGTTTTACCCTCCATTCGCTGGAAACTTGCAAACCAGCTACCCACATCGACCTCACCCAGATACGTGGTGTTCCCAGGCGGTCATCCAAGTACTGACCACGCCCGACGTTGCTTAACTTCAGTGATCTGATAGGAACTGGTGTATTCAACGTTCTATGATCGTTAGCTATTATTGTTTTGGACATGTGTTTAACTCAATAATTACCTATAGTTTACATACACGTTACACAAGTGTTCAAAAGATTCCTATACCTACATCTACGTTACACAAGTGTTTTAAATTTTTCCTACATTGAATATCCATCTTGCCACAACCAAAATACGTCAAGGAATCAGTATATGCCGAATCGTCAGCAAACTAAGTATGTCAATTGATTTTAACTTTTGGTTTATTATTTTCAATAATGATATTTCTTATTGTCACTTATAAAATAGCCTCCCTCAAAATTGATATTGTATGTTTCTAAGTTTTAAGAATCCCAAATTTATAAACAAACACCGGTTCTTATCCTGTTCAAAAAAGGGACAAAAAATTGCACGTAACTAAAAAATATATAGACTCTCGAGTGGAAGGTAACCACCAGGCAAAATTATTCTCTGAGACATTTTCTACCACCTAACCCTTAGAGCTCTATTTTTATGTGCTCAACTACTAAAATAATGTGGAAACGCTGCCTTAGCTTGGCATTGAACCCACATCCTTCTGTTCGCCAGACGAGCGCTTTCAACGTGGTATGATCTAAGTTTTAATTGTTTTCTCATTTTTCAGATTTGTAATAAGTTGAAATGGGTTTTCATTTAGGAGCAACATTTTACTGCAGCATTATTATTGTATTGGTCTTGACTCAGTGGTCTCAGTGCAGCCCTCCTGATCGTGAGTAAACACTGTTTTGCATGTATCATATGTCAGGTCTATACAGTCACGGGAAAAACCATGTTGTCTACGCCAGGACAGCGTATTCGGGCCATGTTGATATTTATATACAAGGTGTTCCATTTTAAGTGGCCACCTCAATTTATTCCGAAACTGTTGGGAGCCACAAAAAAAAAAAATTTGACCGAACACCGAATGTTCATAAAAAAGAAGGGGACGTATTATGATGACCTTTGCTGACTTGTCAAGGTTGTCCCTCAAGGTCAGATGAAGGTCAACTTCATTTCCTTAAATGAGACGACCTGAATTTTATTACATTTTCGGATTCCCCATTTAATTCTACGTACATTTGACTATTCACTTCATGTACTTGTTGAACTTTTTTGCGCTAATTTTTGGAATGTTTTTTGGTCTGACATACTCGTGTGGCATATTGAAATGCATTGCAAGAGTGTTTTTTTTATATAAAATGATCAAACAAGTGAAAAAAGGAAACCATCGCATGGGAAATGGCGAGAGTTTTCATTTAATATGCCACACGGGTATGTCAGACCAAAAAACATTCCCAAAATTTCGCGCAAAATAGTTTAACGAAAACATGAAGTGAATAGTGAAATGAATGTAGAATTAAATTGGGAATCCGAAAATGTAATAAAATTCAGGTCGTCTCATTTAATAAAATGAAATTGACCTTCATCTGACCTTGAAGAACAACCTTGACAAGTCAGCCAATTTTTCTGAACATTCGGTAAGAATATTTTTTTGTGACTCAAACAGTTTCGGAATAAATTGAGGTGGCCACTTAAAATGGGACACCATGTACATACCTACTTACTTATCCGTGGCTGGGGTCTTCATGATCAAATGCTTCTTAAAAAAAATGCACCCACTGATGGCGTTGTATTTCCCCCAAATCCAGTTTTTATCACGCATTTAAAATGTGATAAACAAATGCTTTTTATGTTTCACAGAAGGCAGGACAGTTTGAAAATGGAGGGGGACAACAATTATTTGTTCAAATTTGACAAAAAAAAAAAAAAAAAAAAAAAAACGTTTGTTTACCGTGATGGGCACTTTTACCATTTACAGTTGACCGATGGAATTTCGTATATAGGGTCCATCTGGGGTCAATCGAAGTTCCGCTTTTCATTTATCCTGTGGGCGTACTTTACTTTGTGATAGTATTCTAAATAGGAATACGAAATAAAAGAATCTTTTTAAAACAAAATGTAAATGTATATTTCTTTGTGTTATTATGTCACAATGTTTGTGGGCATCATAGCATTACAAGGTATTTTCAACATTAACTCCAATAGCACTAAGCCTAAGCTACACTTTAACCATTTTTATCTTATAATGCTACCACTTGGCGCTATTACCATAGCTTCTCAATTGTCCTCAGGAGGCTGAGTTACCCCCAAACACAACCAGACCAAGTAGAAAATTCGAAAAAACCTTTTTCAATTTTTCGACCCGTCCAGGAATCGAACCCGGAACCTCCTTGGTGTAAGCCGAGTGTGATGCGCACTCTGCCACGGAGATGTCGTTACTTTTTAAAACAAAATAAAATCAACACATGAAGTCACCAACGACGATAACAACTTGATTTAAATTAATATCTTTATTTTCTGTTTTTCTTTCTTCAATAGAACGTACGTCGTATACGACAATCCAAGAAAAGCGCATTTCAAAAGACTTAGAAGGTTTAGAAACTCAAGTGAGTAAGTTAAGCTCTTTTATGACATCTTTGAATAATACGATGAGCAATTTACAAAACATGTCTCAATCTGAAATAAAAGCAATACAAAAAAAGGTATACAAAAAATTTCCAGAATGGGAATTTATACATAGTGGGATTGTATTAATGAAAGATGATGTAAGAGATTATAATCAGTTTGGAAACACAGAAAAAATGCAGGATTTTTCTAGCCGATTAAATAAAATAGACACGGAACATGATAAAATTGAACAAGATCTTTACAAGAAAAAGAAGGAATTAGTAGAAAAAATAGAAGAGATAGGAGAAGAGACAGAAGAAACAAACGAAGAGATAGAAGAAGAAAGCGAAGAGATAGAAGAAGAAAGCGAAGAGATAGAAGAAGAAAGCGAAGAGTGAGCGCTATATTTTAAAATACAATATTTATTAATTGAATAAATCAAAGGATTTTGATTTTTTTTTTTATTATTTTTGTCTATTAATATCTATTACCGAAGGCGTAATTTTTTCCAATCTAATTTTGGATGCCTTATTAACTTCCACAGCAAAAAATAAGCCATTCTTAAGATGAGAATCAATCTGACTTTTACATTAGTTATCATATTACTGAGGTACAACCGTTTAAACGCGATCAAAACATACCACATATAGATTACATATTACCTACACGTTTTTGACGTTTGTTAACCTATGTAGAACATGGGGAATAGTAACGGATTGTTAAGCTGCGTAGAACGTGTTGGAATTAGTATTGGGTTAGGTTCCAAAAAAGATAAAATGCGTGTTGAAGCCTGCTGAGTTTAGGCTGGGTCTACGGACCAGCCTAACCTTGCGCAGCCTTCAACACGCATTTTAATTTTTTTTGAAACTAACCCAATACTACTCCCAACGTACACGTTCTACCCAACAAACTTGGTGGTGTTTAGGTCAGTTCTATGATTTTGAGTCGGAACAACCACTTCAATACCATTATATCAGCGAAGCAAAGCCCAACTTACACCTAACTATACCACAGAATATACAGGGTGTATCTAAATTACGCCGCCAAAAAATTATGATTGGTAGAACACACCATTTGCAGTCGGAAAGACCAGTATACCCTATGGCGAAATTGTACCGTTTTCAAAATGGCGACTTTTTGGTGTTATTTTCAAAATGCATGACCTTGCGGTACTTCTTGAGGAATAACTTTTTTTTTGCACATTTTATCAAAAAAAATCTTTTGCCATGTGAGGTGTATCAAAATTTGCCATAGAAATAGTATGTTACATGGGGCTAACCAAAAGGTTATAACCAATTTTCTCCAATTCTAAACAAACAAAGTTCTAAAATTTTAGCAGACTCGCCAAATACTTTGTGAAAAAGACCCGAAAAAATAGCATGCCCCTTTTTATGGCTTTCCAAAAATATGAAAATTATTTAAATAACATGCATATTGGGAAAGTTATGAATTGATTACTTGAGAAAGTCGTGGGTTGCTTTGAACCTCTCGCCTTCCTTGTATTAGATAGTCAAATTCCAGAACGATCCTCTGCCAACAGCGTCCAGTGTCTACAGGAGTTTCCTAAACCAGAGATTTTACATACATACATAACCATAACCGTTCCATCATTGGATGGGTCGATGAATGAAACCTCGCCACCATCGTCGATCATTGTATTTCCCATGTTGTTCTATCTCCGCTAAATTGATGCCCCCCTTTCTATGAACATCATTCTTTATTGTGTCGGTGTAGAGATACCAGAGATTTTATGTGCCTTTTATTAATAAATTCTAATTATTAAAATTATTATTATGGGTATATCTACGTGTTTTTATTAAATTTTACTTCATAGGAAAATGAAAAAAAAAAATTAATTTCACAATAATAAAATTATTGAATAATAAAATAATCATCTCTGCAGACTCGAACCAAAAACCCCTAAATAAGTAATTTTCGTAAAGAAATCCTCAGGAAAAAGGCTGGCATTGATACCTACTCATTTATTAAATTTTTACTACGTACTCAGTTCAAAGCAACCCACGACTTTCTCAAGTAATCAATTCATAACTTTCCCAATATGCATGTTGTTTAAATAATTTTCATATTTTTGGAAAGCCATAACATAGGACATGTTATTCCTAAAGAGTGCCGTCAGGTTTGCAGAAATTTTCTCGGGTCTTTTTCACAAAGTATTTGGCGAGTCTGCTAAAATTTTAGAACTTTGTTTCTTTAGAACTGGAAAAAATTGGTTATAACCTTTTGGTTAGCCCCATGTAACATATTATTTCTATGGCAAATTTTGATACACCTCACATGGCAAAAGATTTTTTTTGAAACAATGTGCAAAAAAAAAATATACCTCAAGAAGTCATGCATTTTAAAAATAACACCAAAAAGTCGCCATTTTAAAAACGGTACATTTCCGCCTTAGGGTATATTGGTCTTTTCGACTGCAATGCAAATGGTGTGTTCTACCACCCATAATTTTTTGGCGGCGTAATTTAGATACACCCTGTATATGGAGTATATGGAATGGAATATTGCGAATAGAAAACCTGTGCTGACCTAAAACGCATCAACCTGTGCTGACCTAAAACGCATTTTTTTTTTTTTTAAAAAAAAAAAAAAAAAAAAACTAAGCCTTTAAGAGGTTCTCAAAATATGAGGAAAAAAGATCTTCCAATATGGTGACCTCAAAAGGGCCCGTCAACAAAATATATGGCTGGAAGTGATCAGATACCCTTGAGGGCATACGTGTAGAATGTGACAAAAGTTTGGTCCCTATAACATAAGTGCTTCTCAAAAATATTGAGAAAAAGTGAAATTCCAAGATGGTGGCCTCACATGGCCTCGCCCACAAAATATATGACACAAAGTGATGTAAAGCTGTTAAAGGTCAAACCTAAAGTATCTCACAAAAGTTTGGTCGCAATAACTTAAGCGGTTCTTAATAAAAGTGAAATTCCAAGATGGCGGCCTCATATGCCCCCGCCCACAAAATATATGACTCAAAGTGATCAAAAGCAATTCAGGGTCAGTGTAGCAACTCACAAAAGTTTAGTTGCAATAATTGTTTTTTTTTTGGCCACAAACCATCCAGGACATAGGGCCAACAACTCACGAAAGTAATCGGATGTGTGGTTTAGGAATGCATAAAGGACATACAAATATACAAACATTCATTTTTATATATATTTATATAAATTTTATTTCATTTATAACTAGCTGAGTACCCGAACTTCGTTCAGAGAAGATGAGAAAAATATGATAATAATTCTGCCTTTTACATTAATAATCATATCACCGGGGTGCAACTACTATTTAAACGCAATCGGAACATACCACACATAGATTACATAATACCTACACGTTTGTTAACCTATGTAGAACATGGGGAGTAGTAAGGAGGTTTAAGCTGCGCGTAGAACGTGTTGCGAGCAGTATTGCCTGCTGCCTGCTGAGTTTAGGCTGGGTTGCACCTAGCCTCATTTTGCGCAGCATTCAAGACGCATTGTTTTGGAACCTAACCCACTACTACTACCAACACGTTCTACCGAACAAACTTAGTGGTTTTTAGATCAGTTCTATGATTTGAAGTTGGAAACAACCACTTCAATACCATTATGTCAGCGAAGCATAGCCCAACTTACATCACCTAACTATACCACACATTATATGGATTACTCTTGGAATGGAATATTGGGTTGCGAATAGAATACTCAATTTTTTCAACCTGTCTAAACCTCAAAACGCTTTTTTTTTAAAAAAAAAACTAAGCCAATCTTACTCCCAACACTTCCCACCCATCAAACTTGTGTTCATTTCTGTTACATTATATCGGCTAACCGCTTTTGTACATAATTTTATCAAAATTGAACAACTTGCGCAAAAATATGGACAAAAAGTTGAAGCAAATTGCAATCACGAAAGTTTAATTTCAATAACTTAAGCGGGTCTCAAATATTGAGGAAAAATGATTTTCCTAGATGGCGACCTCACATGGCCCCGTTAACAAAATATATGGCTGAAAGTGATCCATGATTTTGGGGGGGGGGGATTTCCATAAATTTTTCGCTATCTGCTACCGTTTGGGCTGTGGTATTGTAACATGTAACAGACAACCCCTCATACATAGGTCCACACAAATTTCTGATTTCTATTATACTAGCAGAATACGCCCGCTTCGCTTGGCGCCTTAGAGGCATGGCCGTTTATAGTTCTAACCCCCTTTTTTTCGCGATAAAAAGTAGCCTACGTCCTTTCCTAAAGTTTAGTCTATCTCCATACCAAATTTCATCAAAATCGGTTCAGTAGTTTAAGCGTGAAAGCGTAACATACATACA
>CM022874.1:44169716-44179944 GCA_012654025.1 Pachypsylla venusta
AACATATCAACTCAAAGCGAGAAAGTTTTAAGTGACCATTTAGTCCTTATTTTAGGACATTTTCTGCAATGGTATGGCCAGCTATTCCAGAGTTACAGGTTCGAAACCGGGAATGGGTAAAATAAAATTTAGAAAATACCAATAGTAAGAATGGCCGTGTCTCTGGCAAAACATTTAAATGTTGGGTTTTAAAGGTTGCAATATACAGGCTGGGCCCGAACCAATCCCCCCCCCCCAATTTCCATTATCCTTGAAAAACAAAGGCAGCAATATAAGAATCGTAGTGAAGCACGGGCGAAACAGCTAGTCATAGATAAGGAGTTACATGCATTTATATGGGACGTATATTATGATGCTCTGGAAAATGACAAAATGTCGATTGTACGCTTAGGTATCGGCAATTGAGTTATTTAGATATTTTGTAGTCCATGACCCACTAAAGCACCTCTCGTCGTACTGATACCAAACTGTGAAACATCCTGAATATTGAACGCCCCAAACTGAAAATGTGCGTAAAAGGTAACACTAAACTTTCTGCTCATTAATTTATTTTCTATTGTATCTTCAGTAATGTTAGATTGTCACACACTTCATTACTCCACAAATGCAACAAGTCCACCAATCCCAATCTTACCAGCCACGGACCACGTCGCGAAAAAGTATCAGGTAATACTTTGCAATTATGTCTCGTCATTTTACTTATTTAACAAGTATCAGGTAAGCCTTTGTAATTATGTCTTGTCATTTTATTTATTTAACAAGTCTTGGTATTGTAATTATGTCTCTTATTTATGTATATAAGGATATAAGGAAGTTGTGTGAAGTTCGCATTCGATTTTCATTAATTTATTTCTAACATAAGTAATTATTTATTCACTCCAGGGTTTGGATTACGCCACTGTACAGAATATCAAATCAAAAAATGTTGTTCCTTGCATTAAACCATATTATAACGAACCATTACTCATCAACGAAGCACATATGCAATGGGTATACGATCATACAGGCAAGAGATATTTGGATATGTTCGGTGGAATAGTAACAGTCAGCGTGGGCCATTGTCATCCGTAAGTAATCATTCACCTTATTACAATAAACGATTTTAGAATTTAGATCCTCTCTGACAAAAATTTTCGCTTCGCTAAGGTATTTCTGAAAAAAGTGTAGGCTTTTTAAAATTACGTATAGTTATATTAAAATATGAGAATTTTTCTTATTTTTAATTCTTATAAAATATGAGAATTAAAAATCACAACGTACATTTTCATTCCAAATTAGAGAAATTTCAAAGAATGATTTACAATAGGTACGCAATATTTTTCTGAGTATTGCACGATAATATTATTATGTTCTGAGTAGTGAACGATAATAATATTTTGAGTATTGTACGATAATCTTATTATTACGTAGTTCTAAGTATTGTACGATAATATTATTATGTTCCGAGTAGTGAACGATAATAAAATTTTTTAGTATTGTACGATAATCACTATTCTCAATAAACATAGTACTTTCTGTAACTTCGTCAATATTTATAGTTTGGCTATACAAAAATACGAGACGACCCTTGTAGTCCCTTGTAGCTATCAATTTGGAATGCTGAATTCTGGTTTACACTTTTCTTGTTATCTTGGGTTTCGTTGAAATTAGTGTTCATATCATAGAGGTATGGTAGCATATGTGTATGTGTAACCTAATCATAGGAAAATCATGATTGTTCGGTTTGTTAAAGAAATAGGTGAAAATAAATGGCATACTTGGAAGTACATTATTTATCAAAATAATAGTTGTATATATTCCTAAAGTTAGTCAAAGTTTTTTTTATATATAAAGGAGTACTTTCGAAATATTCACATATCATTTTGGACAATTTTATTTTAAAGAAAAACAAATATTTAATATTATTTACAAATCAATCTAAAAATAAAATTACATTTCAGCAAATTAAAGGAAGCTGCGAAGTCTCAAATCGACAAACTGTTTCATTGCTCCAATCTTTATCAACATTCGCCTATGTACGAGTATGCACAAAAACTTGCCAAAACCATGCCTGGTAACCTAAAAGTGGTCTATCTTGTCAACAGTGGTAGTGAAGCCAATGAGTTAGCAATTCTATTGGCCAGACTGTATACGAAAAAAACTGATGTGATCTCATTTAATAACGCATATCACGGAGGGACACATTTAACTCAAGCATTAACCGCCTTAGCAACATACAAATATCCTAGAAATAACGCGAATGGCATTCATCATGTAGGTAAACCTCGCATTTTTTATTCCTTTTGATTTTTTTTTTTATTATTTTCATACGCACTTTGCATGTTCTACATCTACATAGTTATTAGAACGCGCGTCTCTGATATTCTCTAATAAAAGAAAGAANCATTTAACTCAAGCATTAACCGCCTTAGCAACATACAAATATCCTAGAAATAACGCGAATGGCATTCATCATGTAGGTAAACCTCGCATTTTTTATTCCTTTTGATTTTTTTTTTTATTATTTTCATACGCACTTTGCATGTTCTACATCTACATAGTTATTAGAACGCACGTCTCTGATATTCTCTAATAAAAGAAAGAAACCATCTTCAGAGAACCTGACATTATTTGCAGAGGAAAATAAGTGCACACCTTCCTAAGAGCACCTCCAATGCTTTCGGACGAGTTGAACTTTCAAATAGAAACAAAATTTGTTTCTCTTCAGAAGATGCAATCAGGCGTTTACCTAGGGGCGGATATAGAGATTTTTTTTTGGGGGGGGGAAGGGGCAACAGGAAAATTAATTACTTAAATTTATGATTATTGAGAATACAATCCGCAATTTTGGACATTAATATCAATGCAATGTTTTCCCATTTTAGACATCTCTCCAACACTTCGTTCGATGTTACCCCAATGTCATAATTTAAATTGAAAAAGTATTGTAAGAAAGCAAAAATTTTATTCTATTTTTGCAGGTGATGCAACCAGACGTTTACCGAGGAATATGGGGAGGACGGAAATGTAAATATTCACCCATCCAGACAACACGATATTGCGAATGTAAAGTTAACGAATGCGATGCAACAAATAAATTCTATGAGCAACTGGTCAATGTGTTCCAATATGGTATGCCCATATCGGGAAGTGCAGCTATCATTGCGGAATCCGTTCAAGGCGTGTCAGGTGTAAAAGAGTTTCCAAAATATTACTTGCACAAAGCATACGAGTTGATAAAATCCAATAATGGATTGTTCATTAGTGACGAGGTGAGAATAGTAGATGAGGATTCTATCAATGGAATGTCCAACAATAGCGGGAGTAAAAGATACAGACCACACTACACATTGCTTATCATACTGCAATTTAGAAAGGAATGCTAAACATTTTAATGGACAAAATATCTCTACCAAGTCAAATAATACTACATGGTGTTTCAAAAGTCCGTGACCACCTGAATATCTTTTGAACGGCTTTATGTGGAGTTTTGAAATTTTGGATAGCATTATATCCAAATTAAACTACCTGGTGGTGTGACCAATTTTTCAGGTGCGGATCCCATGTGGCCCCCAGGGTTTCCACATGGTGGCCATTTGAAATTTCCAAGACATGACTTCCAAGAGTATCTAAAACTAGGCGAATTATGTCTAAAAAAAC
This sequence comes from Pachypsylla venusta, assembly GCA_012654025.1. NCBI lineage: Eukaryota > Metazoa > Arthropoda > Insecta > Hemiptera > Aphalaridae > Pachypsylla > Pachypsylla venusta. The sequence continues at coordinate 44,173,356 of CM022874.1, forward strand.
AGGTTCCTCGACATTGGTGTCCTATGCAATCATTCAATTTCCCATTGCAAATAATTCGCCTAGTTTTAGACACTCTTGGGTCATGTCTTGGAAATTTCCAATGGCCGCCATTTTGAAACCAAACACTCTAGACGTGTATTTTTTTTTGCAAAGTATTCTAGTGTCTTTATGAAAATGTATTACAAGATGGGGGTTCGTATTTAAAAAACAAAAGTTGGACCCCCTGGGGGCCACATGGGACCCGCCCCTGAAAAATTGGCATTGGTTTAAATTGAGATATAATACCATGCAAAATTTCAAAACGTCATAAAGCCGTTCAAAAAATATTCGGACTTTTGGAACACCTTGTATATTAACTATCAACACTCAGCTTCGTGAGGACAATTTAATGGCTATGGTTGTTGTAGCACTGTTCTTTTTAAAAATCAACTTTTATCCCAATTTCTAGATTCAGGTGTGGAATATGGTAGAACCCGAGTAATATGTGGTTACCGATAATGTTTTGATGACCCTTGGATTGAAATGTGATGGAGCGCGCTCCTGGGCGCCCGGGTGCGTAGAACCCACTATCATGAGTGCGAATGGATATGGTAATTGTACTCAGTGACGGGATTCTGCAATAAATTTTTTGGAGTATGAGAATATTGGTAATATAATTTCAGGTGCAAACAGGATTTGGAAGAACTGGTGACAACTTTTGGGGATTTGAAATGCATCACATAATTCCCGATATTGTTACAATGGCCAAGGGGATGGCAAACGGATTTCCCATGGGCGCTGTGGTCACTACTCCTGAAATAGCACAAGTTTTGACAAAAGCTTCTCATTTTAACACCTTTGGTGGCAACCCTATTGGATGTGCTATTGCCAGTTCCGTGTTGGATGTCATCAAGGAAGAAGAGCTACAAGAAAATTCCAAGGACGTTGGAAACTTTCTTCTCAATTCATTATCTAAATTGCGAGAGGAGTTTGAAATTGTTGGAGACATCAGAGGAAAGGGTCTCATGATTGGCGTAGACCTAGTGCAGAATAAAGAAACTAAGACACCTTTAAATGCGAGACACAGTTCACATATTCTGGAGCAATGTAAAGATTTGGGCGTGTTATTGGGTAGAGGAGGACTTTCAGGAAATGTAAGTTTCCTTCAAGATGAGTAATATCACATTGTGAGAAGTACAGGAGAATATTGACTAACATGTCATGAGAAATCATCCATGAGCCATTCAAACTTGTTAGTCTACTTATCTATAATAATAAAAATCAATGTAACTATATATAGGTATATATATATATATGGGGGGGTATGTATCACTAATTATTTAGCCAAAACGGTAAGAGATATCGACAAATTGATGGGAATGGACTCCCCAAAAACCATTAGACTGGAAATCCAGAATAATTATCAATTCAAAAATGTCGAACCGTTTTCGAGTTACGGCCGATTTTTGACCAAATTCAACCGGATACAGTCCAATATCTCAAATTTTCTCGCAAAAACATATGAACTCAAAGCGAGAAAGTTTTAGGTGGCCTTTTAAACTTTAATTTGGACATAGCTTGCAAAAATTGTCTAATCGTTTTCGAGTTACGGCTGATTTTTCGATTTTTGTAAGGGAAATCATAGAATACAATTAGCACGGGAACGGCCATGTCTCTAAGGCACCAAGCTAGAGGCCGAAGCGAAGCACGAACAAACAGTTAGTAAGTAATATTGAAGAGTCCATTGATAGAAACATACAGTAGAAATGGTACCAACAGAACTAACCAACTAACGTGATTAATATCTGCTTTATTTTACAGGTAATTCGTATCAAACCACCTATGTGTATTACCTTAGAAGATGCAAAGTTTACAGTCGACGTTCTAAAGTACGTGTTTACCAAATATGCACAAAACCGAAAATGTTGAAAATTAAATTGAAAGAAATAGCCTGAATAGTTTTATTGTCGACATTATCTTTGAAAAGAATCATTTGCGTACAGATAAATACTTGTTGATAAAAGCGTACAGTAAAATACATGGTTCTACGTACAGAGCGTTGAAAAAATCTAAAACAAAGCATCACCATTTTGAGTGAATCAGACAAAAATGTCCAAAGTCCCTGTCTCTCGAGGTTATATGTATTCAAGGTACCTGTAATGAAATTTATGTATAATTTAATTTCAAGTCAATCAGTTAAAGAATGAAAGAAAATTACATATCCAATATCCACTTTTCAAAGTTATTTAGGGAGTTTATAACTTAATCGTCTTTTCTTAATAACCAATAAAGTCCCCAGATTGACATTTGTGTGACATTATTTTGTTCTTCTGTCAATCGGGTTGGAATACAGAAGAAGAAAAAAAAATGCTACGTGACTTATTGAGAAGCCAACATGTGTGTAAGAGTATGTTGGAGTCGCTATAAAAAAATTAAAAATGTCTCACCCGTTCTCTTTGGGGTTCCACTATTTCGAACATGTCTCGGAAATACCTTTCGACTAAATAAATCAGTCAATTAAAAATAAATTAAACACTTTATTGTTAACAGATAGACATAATCATGTAATTCTAAATGTAAACGACAACGAAAGGAATCAAGTATAGGATAATGAATCAGGCGCACAATTAATCAAAAAAGTCGCCAAAAAATGGCTTTTTTATTATTTATCATTTTTTAGCATAACATCTATGGTCAACCGGGACGGGGGGTTTATACTCCATTCGCCGAAAAGTTACAAACTAGCTACCCACATTGACCTCAAGCAGGCTGGGCCGGGAATACCTAGCATCACGAGGCAGCGAAGTAAAACCTCGCTGGGCGTTGTTTAACTTGAGTGATGCTTGCTTCTCATATAGTCTGAATATTAATTTGAGCTAAATCAATATTCACGGTCAGACTAATTATAATCGGCCAGACTAATTACAATCATTTATCTTAGAGAAATTTTATTTGTTTATACTTCATAACATTGTGTATGAAATAAATTAATATATATTACATATTACATTAATATAAATACTGGGTAATTAAAACAGCATCCCCGCATATTGTATGATTTTTGTTTAATACATATAGAAATGAAAAGCTCGATTCTCAAAGCGCTTCAAAAATAACGTGATCCAGATTTCTCAAAATTTACTATATTGTAGATAAATCAGTTACTGTGACCTATTTTACAATAAACTACAAGTTAATATTATTAGTTTTGTATTTGTACGGCGAAACTGTACAAAGTAAGTGATATTAACTTGTAGTTAATTGTGAAATTTACCAAAGGTGACGCCCAGTTCCAATAATCAACCACTGATTCTCGATATTTTGTGTTTTACGAGTAATTTCAAACTGACAATTGCTTGGCAATAATAATGAAATTTATATGTGAGAGTCTTACTTATTGAAGCAAATGATGCATTTACTGGAAAACTGAACGATCAGCACCTACTAATATTAAACGAACAGTATTGAGTCAATGTCATAGTTGCAGAAACATAATCGGTAATTAATCAGTATCATCGACTGCTTGATGTCGGGGACTCTTTATCTAAAACCAGAGAAAAATATCCAATTAAATTTTACTCTACTGCTATCTCACATAAATTGAAGTACGATTTTCGCACCTCTTATTGTGATTTAAAAATAACAAACGCGCCTTAGACGTTTTGAATAAGAAATTCATCCCATATGAATAAGTCAGAGGAAATAGTTAATATTAATTGACAAAATAGTTTAATTTACGGCTCAGTAACACATGTATAATCGGATGTGCCTGAAGCTGGTCATTGTGTTACCCACACTCTTTGGCAAATGGAAGGAAAAAACAACATGTTTCCAAATTCGACAGCTTGTTGGCTATTGAGAGTTTGGAAAAATTTGTGTCATTATGTAAAACACAAAAGACAAAAATTTTAGTTTGTAATCAAACCTATATTCGTGAACTAAATTCTTCTTTAGGTTATTTAGGTACAAGGGATTTTAAAGTCCTAGGGGGATTATAAAGCGCTAAGGGGATTTTAAAACCCTAAGGCTTTAAAATCCCTTGTACCTAAGCCTCGCCTGATCTAATTGTGCTTGGAAATCTGCCTCGGTAGCGCAGTTCGCCTGGTAAACAGAAGGGCGTGGGTTCGATCCCCAGCAGGGGCAGCATTTTTTCCTAATTAATTTGAGTATTTGACCACGTAAAAATAGAGCTCTAAGGATTAGGTGGTAGAAAATGCCTCAGGCATTAACCTCGCCTAGTGGTCAGTTACCTTCCACTCAAGAGTCTATTTTTTAAAAAATCCCTTACTTTAGCTATGGCTAAAGCTCTGAGCAAGCTTCATACCCTTTTCAGCTAAATATTTATCATGGATGTCAAATCTAAGATTTAATATAGGGTCTGGGGAGGGAATTCACTTCGTGAGACCTAGGGTAGACAGAAGTATACCTTTGGAGAAATATGCCCGTGTGTATTAGACCCAAATACAGGCTATAATTGTTTGTGCGTGGCAAAATTAAAGAAGCGGCTACAGTACATACGTGGAGAAGTACATTTCGTCTCTGATTGCTGTCAGTGACTTCCAGAGTAGATTAAAACTGACCTAAGAGTTCCTGTAAACCCTGACGGTACGACGTGTCAAGTATTTTTTTTTTTTTTTTTGTGCTTGCAATGGGGGTAAGCTTAGAGAAATAGGTTTAATCACAATGCACAAAAAGCCCATGTGGCTGAGGTGTAAGGATTCCAATCCTTAGGGAGTGAAACTCAATGAAATGAAATAGGATTTAGTAATCCCATCCTCCGTTTTCACGCAAGCAGGGAGTTGTTTTCGCGAAAGAGTTTCCTCATCATCTCCATAGAGTCTACTCAAAATTTGGTATTGACGGAAGCCCATGGTGTAATAAAGCGTTTACATACCTAGATGACTGAGCAACTCCAGCAGATTTTCTTCCTCTTTTTTCATTTTCATATTTTCATCTTTCAATTGCTCTATCAGGTTCTCTGCTTCATTTAATTTTAATTTCAAAGATTCCACATCTGAATAATTGGCTTTGAGGAATTTAATTTCGTTTGTCTGAAAAAACATAAGAAAAGTGTAAATATTATCAAACGATAAATTAAAGCGCCTGAATAATCAAATACTAGTTTAATAATGGCCACCACGCGGCCCCGGTGGGCAAAAAAAGCGATCAGCAAATTCCATGAATGTAATGATTATCCATATCAAGTTTCATCATCAAAATCGAGGAAGGCCTCCCAGGCTTATCGTGGGAAAACAAACGTTAAAAAAAATCGTGGAGTTTAAACTGTATCGCAAATCAAATGACTAATCCGTGTTCTGTACTGTGTAGTTTAGGTTGGGGTACACCAATTATATCATGGGGACCCGATTAATATTTGATGTAGGAACCTGCGTTAATAACATTTTTGTAAAAAATCTGATAAAATCTATAACAATAAATAAAGGTATCAAGGTACTGATATATTTATGTACTGTGTAAGCTACTATTACAGTTTTGATGTACAAATCACGAGTACAAAACTAACAGCATCAACTTGTAGATTATCATTAAATGGGGCCCAGGTATCTAACCAAAATTTAACCTGATTTTTGAAGTTATAATCCTTTAGGCGCGTTATGAAAAAATGATGAGAGTGAAATTTTAAGATGCGCGCGCACCTGTAACAAAAAAATTATCACCGCATCAGTGTAACAGAAAATGAACATAGATGAAGTTAGATATGAAAAAATGATAAAGATGGAGTTAGTTATGAAAAAATGATGAGAGTTAAATTTAAATATTGTACTTTCTCATTCTACATACATACAACAGCGTGGCTCAGTGGCAGGGCACCTGTTTCGTAGTTGGTAGGTTCTAGGTTCACTCCCAGGTGGGTAGTATGTTTTTTTGAAATATTATTAAATTTAATTTTAAAAAGAAGTACAACTCCTCACGCGCTTACATAAGTACACGCACTTTAATTTTTTTTCATTTAAAAGCTCACGTTGTATACTGAGTGACTCAAAATCAACGAAACTCGATAATGGGTGAAGGTTAGAACTTAAAATTAGATTACAGTTTCATTTCAGTATGAGTATGTAGGTACGAAACAAGGAAGGAAAATATCTAAAGTTCAACTGCAACACTAGTAACTATATAAATCCTTATTAAAATATACTTATAAAATACAATATATTGTAAATGCGAAAGTGTATTTTTTAGAGTGGCTTGCTGATAATTTTTTCCTTTCTTCTCTAACGCTCCTTTTGAAATTCGCTGATTGCTAGTATTCTAAAAACGAATGGTTTTGACTCAAATCGATTAGTATTTTCTCTTTATCTAAAAAGTGACCAACCCTCAATGCGTTAAGTGGAGTATTTTTGTACTGCAACCAAGGAGATTTGTGGCATTATTAAATAAAAATAGAAACTCACTAAATATTGAATGTGTTGGTTTTTTTCTTCTATAATTGAATAGTCGGCCCCTCCCAAATTTACGGAGTTCATCTGAAAAGATAAAGAAAGTAATTTATATCGGTAAGAAAGGAAGAGAATTTTGAATATTTTAAAAATGTTTGGGTTTTAGATCATTATAGGACCCCTAAGAGGTTACAAGAGTAACCTGGGGGGGG
>CM022874.1:44180077-44231361 GCA_012654025.1 Pachypsylla venusta
TTAGACTCGACTAGACTGATGATGAATCGAATGATTCGAAACTAGTTTCTTTATAAATAGTGTTTTTGGTAAGTGTTTTGTTTTTATTTATTTAAAAGTTAATATTGTTAACACTTATAATTAACATGTTATTCAAAGATTTAAAAATAAATTGTTAAAATTGTTTTAAAAGAATAAAAATTTCTGCAGACCGTTTAAAGTTAGGTCACATCAGAGGTCATTTAAGACCAACTTGTATCATTAAAACAACGTAAAGAGGCCTTTAAAATATTGATATTAAAATGAAATATTTAGTATTAAAATAGGCTCTCATGGGGTCTCAGTATAAAGGGTCTTAGAAAAGAAACCATTACGGACGATAAAAAATAAAATGGAGAAATTTAGAGGGTGTAAAACAAATGAAAAAAAATCTCGAGAGAAATTTAGAGGGTGTAAAACAAGAGAAAAAAATCTGCCGATATTATGAAACTTCGGCCAGAATATTTTTTGTACCTGTAAGAGGTTCCGAGATATTTGACTTTTTTACTTCAAATTATTCACCCTGCATTACCGCAAAAATATGTTTTAGCAGAGAGATCTCAAAGATCATAATGAATTTCACAATCCTGGTATGTAAATAAAATCCGTACCGCCATCCATTTCAACCACTAGACTGATACACCCTCTTTTCAAATGCATCCCAATCATGCCCTCTTACCTGAGACCTTAAATTATTGGGATCACTAAGCTGCTGTAGCTTTTGATTGAGTTGTTTATTTTCTTGATGTAGATGTTTGTTGTGTGATTCCAGATCCAATATTTTCTTTTGTAGGATTTCTAATTGATCTGTATTGTGATCATGACCACCATTTTGAATATTTTTTTTGTCTCCTAAACATCGCGCTACGGGACCTGTTGAAATTATGTAACACTGAAAATTGTCTGATTCTTATGTCACATTTTTTTAGTATAAATTTTTTAAATGATTCAGACCGATAAAGTTGAAAATACTCAAAGGGACTGATTCTAGGTGCTAGTACCAACAAAAAATCTACCATTAAGCTTTGTTTATGAGTTATTCGCATATTTCATCTATTTTTGCGCATGTACCTTGTTTCACAAAAATGTCCATATCTCTCTTAGACATATTTTCATACGAATTTGAAGATATCGTTGAAACACAATGAAATTTTTTGGTCCGATAAAGTTACTTTGATGACTGAAAAAATATATTTTTTGAAAATTACGAACACAGTAATATGGGAATGTCTACATTTTGTTAGTCTGCTCTACTTGTAAGAGAAATCAATATGTCTTTCATGAAAATGATGACAGATAGCCCCTCCATATTATGTATTTAATCCATTGATTATTCAATATTATTTAAAATAAAAATACTATGTTTTCACGAAAAAGGACAATTTTAATTTAAATAAATTAAATTTAAAAAATATTAATAGATACATTATAACATTGCAACAGTAATATTTCAATCTGACCTCGATTTCTGGCCTAACATTTCCCCTGTCCTTTTTCCTATTATTTTGAATGATTGGGTCTGTCTCCGTTTCGATTTACTACCATTTCGAATTTCTAGATTTGCCTTCGGAGGGATACTAAGGGCAGTATTAACATTTTCAAAAAAAAAAAAAATCCCATATTCTTCCTAAATAAAATCAAACTCACCTTCCAACGCCTTGAATAAATTACAGAACTCAAAATCCAAAATGGGATCTTGTGTTTTTTCTGTATCCAGTTGAGGTTTTTTAGCAGCCCTTGAATATGATTCGTGACGACCAACTTCATTCAGTTTATCTAGATAAGTTTCTAGACCTATTCGTTTTAAAATTAATTGCCGAAGTGACTCCTGGGAAAAAATATGAATATTTTTTTAACGCACAAAAGATTCAAACTACCACCAACAGTGTGATTTGGGTGAAAACACCCAAATTACACTGTTGTCGTTTTAATACGTTTTTGTCCGCAAGTATACAGAGTGGAACATAAGTAATAACAAAGTGTTTCTGTCATATTCTCTTTGTTTTTTCGTCAATCGTTTTGTTTTGAATTATCCTATTTATCCAGAATTGTTCTTGCTATATGGGGGTTCGAATAGTTACCATTTTCCATGGCCGCGTGGATTGTCACGCGGCCATGGAAAATTATTTTATTTTTAAGATATCGGACCGTGACTGTCCGATTTGGGTGAATAATTTAATAATTTGTCCGTAACTCGAAAAAGCCTTGACATATTTTCCTGGGGTCGTTGATCATGATTTTGGAGGGGTCCAATCCCATCAATTTTTCGCTATCTGCTACCGTTTGGGCTGTGGTATTGTAAATTTCTTATTTTTATAAATTTAGATAAATTAACAAGTGCCCCTTAAAACATATCATCCACTACTTAATCTCAGTCAATACCGCTCAAAAAAGTTAGTATATCCTTTTTAAAAAACAATACCGTTATTTATGACGGGGATTTACTTATTTTTTCACTTCCGACTCGAGTTTCTTTTACTTCGTAGACATTTTCAAAGAAACTGTTCGGTGTTGTTGTTATTGTTGGGTGTCCGATGGTAACTCAGGACCCACGTGATCAATCAGCTGATTTCTCATACACAAAATTTGGAACAGTGTCGACGATCGCGTTGATGTATTTACCTTTACTCATAGACGAAAGGATGTAGATTTGTTCATAGAGTAGGATTTCCATTTGACGATTACCTCGGTGGAGGCANGACTGTTTGGTGTTGTTGTTATTGTTGGGTGTCCGTTGGTAACTCAGGACCCACGTGATCAATCAGCTGATTTCTCATACACAAAATTTGGAACAGTGTCGACGATCGCGTTGATGTATTTACCTTTACTCATAGACGTAAGGATGTAGATTTGTTCATAGAGTAGGATTTCCATTTGACGATTACCTCGGTGGAGGCAGTGACACCTCCGTATTTCTCATATCATGATGGAATCATGAGTCGGAAGTGAAAAAGTAAGTGAATCCTCGTCATAAATATCGGTAGTGTTTTTTAAAGTTACCAATAGGATGTCTAATATAAATTGTTAAATAATTAGTATATCATGTAATTTGAAAACATAACGTCATCTAAAAGAGTTAAACTTAATTTACGCACAAATCAAGACTGTCATGAAATAAAGTTTATCAATGGTCATAGTACAACCTATTTCAACAACCGAGATTAGAGTTGCCTAAGAAAGTATGGCACCAACCTTTGTGAAGCTCTGCACGGAATTATCATTGTACAGAACACATATGCCTAAAACAAAAGCACAAAGTCCTTGCATGAGTTCTTCATTTTCATCATGCTCAATTGTTGCTGCCTGTAAAGTAATAAATAAACACGCATGGTAAGTTCTTACAGGCCCACCGAGAGGGGGGTGGGAATGAGGGAATCCCCCCAGGCCCGGGTTTTTTGGAGGGGCCCGGAATTCAAAGGTGCTAAAAAAAATTTTTTTTAAAGCTTTTACCACCGCAATTATCTAGTTTATAATCTTGATTGATTTGATTCATTGATCATGATTTGTTATTAACAGAAGTAATTTAACATCATTAGATTATATTATACATCATGGATACTTATATTTATTGTTTAGGTTATTTGCTTTTGAGGATTCATGGATTTTTGTAGGAAACCGTAACTTTTCAGTCCCGGGCCCGGATTTTTTCTTGGCGTCCCTGAGTTCTTATCAAGTTTAGATAAGCTTTTGGGAGATCATTCGTTGGTGCTGGATTTATCTTCTCAGGAACGTTGTATTACGACTACATCTCCTGCTAGCCTATAAAAAGTTTTCCATAACTTGACCAACCAACGATTAGACAAATCTATCCATAATTGTTCTGTTTGTATTCAAGATACCCCCAATCGAAGATATCACATTTTCATAACGCAAAATTATATCAGTAATATTTCTCTATCTGATTTTCGTTAAAAAAAACTTCACCATTTTTAGAGATTAATTGAGCCCTTAATATGTTTAATATGTTTAATCCTATTTGATCTTTTAAAATGTTTAATCCTGTGAACCTTTGAAATCTTCCTGTGTACTTTCCCCACTTAATCCTGAGACAATTCCTCCAATTTTTTGAACAATATTTTTTTTCTCCTATCTTTCTCTAATCATCAGAATCATTAGGTGTTATCATCGTATTTGATGGTAGCAAGATGTGAAACAGATAAATAAACTAACCTTTGTGGTGAGGTAAGGCACGCTCGAAGGAATGGTCAGGAATTGTTTGATAGCAGCAGGACAATGTGACAACCATGAAGACAATAACATCAGGATACCTAGTTTACTGCTAACCTCATCAGAACTCTGAAAAATTAATTTTCAGATTATTGATAAGACATGCTATGCACTCATACAGATTTCCAGTTTTCTTCCTATTATACAGGGATTTACCTCGGATTACGAATCCATTTATCTGCCAATATGTTACTGAACTTATTTAGAAAATATATTATTTCAATTTTCGATCAAACGAAGAAAAGTTTAGTTTTAACTCCAGGATTTTTGTTTCAACGTCTGTTTGTCTGCCTGATAATTTGAAAAAAAAAAAAAGAACGCCTTGTCGGATCTTGATGAAACTTGGTAAGGGCATTCATAACATACATCAGAGGTTCCCAAACTGGGGGCGCCCCCCCCTTGGTGTTCGTGAAGGCAAGCCAAGGTGGGCGCGAGATCTGTTGAATTATTATCACTTATTAAACTATATGTACACATTTTTTTTACAAAGGTAATTTTATTGAACATGATGTTTATAAAATTTGAATGAAATAGCATTCAGTAAGACATTAGCGTTTTGAATGAGATAGCATTCAGCAACACATTAGCGTTTTGAATGAAATAGCATTCGGCAACACATTAGCGTTTTGAATGAGATAGCATTCAGCAACACCCATACCCATTCATAATTTATAATGTAAAGGGGAGGGGGCATGGGAGGCTTTCATTTCAAGGAAAGGGGGCGCGGTACCAAAAAGTTTGGGTAACCCTGACATACATGATTAGGGTCCTCCCGGGGGCTCATGGCTGCTCAATTTGAGTGAGGTCTACAGTTCACAGGACTACTAGTATATGGACTTGCGTATTTTAGTGTCGACTAATGGATTTTTGAAAGGAAAGGACCATCGTGAGGTCTAGGATTTAAACTTTTAAAGAATTAAAACAATCCTTACTTCTTGAAGAAGCAAGGTCACTAGCTGCAAAAGTGTAATAACAGATGCTCCAGGTTTTGGGACCAGTGATACTCTGAGTAGCTCTTCTTTCTGTGCAGGATTTTCGACGAGTGCGTGAGATAAACCAACAGAGCAGAACCATATTGATAAATGATCCCCGCTGGACAAACCCATACACAAGAGTTGTCCTGCTGAGAGTTCATTTGCTAAAACAAGACGAGATAATGATTTGTGTTATGATTATTAATAGTAGTTGTTCGGTACGACTAGATTAGTCTACGGTAAAAATGGTGACGTCACTTCTATCTTCGGTGACGTCATGAATCTATGTAAATTTGACTGACAACCTTCAACCAGTTCGAGTCAGTCATCAGTATCAAATTTAGAAGCGTCCAGGTGAGACATCTTTTTTGTGCTCAGTGTTTTTAAATTAAACTATTAAACTGTTTTTAAAAACTTCGGGTGAAAGTATGTGTGTCACTAATGTGAAATTGAACCAGCGCATTACCGAACAATTTGGGACAGAAGAAAGTGAGGTCAAGTTTTAACTCCACGATTCTTAATTTGTCTGTTTCTTTTATTGTACCACGAGGACTCTCGAATGCTTGGTTAATTTTAAACTCATTATAGATATGTAGTAAGTTCATAGAACTGACTGATAATGTGGCCTATTTGTTCGCCCGGGGTCTCTTGTTTGCAACTTTAAGCGAGAAGCGATAAATTCATTTGTCAGAGTGAAGAATTCGGTACCTGAAGGCTGGTCGTTGGAATCGCCAACGTCCGTATTTGTTACAAGCATCAAAATTTTCTATTTCTTTTCTAGTATTTTTCACGGTTCACATGTGTTACTAATATTAAAAAGTTGTATCTTTTTGTCGGCAAAGGGGTTCGTACCCTGAATCACATATCTTCCCTCAAAAACGAAAACTTGTTGTCCAGTAAAATGAAATCTAACCATTTGATTGACTATCAAATGTATGCATGTAGTACACTTGATGGTTAGAAAGCATTTACGGACATACTCGTATGCTCAGAGAGTATATCAATCTTAGTTTGGTTAAGAAAAAAAAACAGACGCTCGAGAGCCCGCCCGGTCTAGACGATAGGGATAGAGAAAGAAATTACCTGCAGTGGCAGCAGAAGGTAAAAGTGTTTGAATAATTTTCGATTGATTGGTTTCATTTCTATATAGAAAACACTGAAAGCAGTACAAAACAGAGCAACGCAGGGCATACTTCTGTTTGCGATTCACCATTGACATCAATAAAGCTACCATTGCTTGCCTAGAGAATAAAAAATGTCAAAATTATGCAAATTATATTTACTATGCAAGAAAAGGTTAAACGCAAGAAAAGGTTAAACATAATACACACGTCTAAGGCACTATCGCACTATTTGTCATGATGCCAAATTTTGTCATTTTTTTTACTTCAAACAGTACCAAACACAAACAGTGTGATTGGCAAATATATTTGATTAAATTTGCTATTTAAATGTATCGATAGGAGCCACAATTCCACCCACAAATCAATAAATATAACCAATACCTACTTTCATAAATTATATATAAAAAAACACAAAAGTGAACAAAATATGTCTAAATAGTTAGTCTGATGGGGTTTAAACACATGACAAACACGTTTGTCATTGTTTGATCGTTTTTGAAAACTATTTAATTAATCTTACTTTTAAAAAATATTTCTGAGGCGTCTGTGGACGCCGAAGTCCAAAATTTTCGAAAATACACAAAAGAGAGAAAAACAAACTAAATTAACCTTTGCTCATAAATTGTATTGGAAAAATATAAAATATCAAATTATATTTATTACAGATAAAAATCTGGTTGCTATGGTATAATACACAAAAAATTTGAAAGTAAGTAATTTTGTCTGAAAGTCTCATCAAATAGTGCGATAGGGGCACAAATATATACCAAACACACAAATGCAATAAATGAAATAAATTGTACCAAAATTTTGGAATCAAGACAATATTGGAATAGTGTGATACGGCCTTTAGACCTGAAATAGACGGCCATGTTTCTAAGACATAAATATGTGAGTTGTCCAAAGTGTGTTGAGTATTTCTTACCATATTTCTAACTCCACGGCAACTAGCGAGAAACATAACAAGTAGGAAGAAATAACTTTTGATTTTACAGAAACATGTTTTTTTTTTTTTAACTTTTGACTCGAAAAAATGTTGATCTAGTTATCAACCATCTATATTCACTTAATCCTCTTGGTGAAGGTGACGGACGAACACTGACTTTACCTGGGTGGTTCTGAAGGTATATTCAAATTAGCAAAGTATTCTTGATTTTGTGTGTCTCCACGAATTATTTCAGCTACTGTATTCAGAGTCTCAGTTAGAATTTTTGCAGGCACACCAGCTGTCATCAGCAACCTACATAGAGACTCTAAGATACCACTGGCACAAAGAACTTTCTGACATGAAGATACGACTTGAGCAGGGTTGCCTGGCGTGACTAGAGATCGGATGACCTACAATGTTAGAAAATGAAAACAATCAGCCATCGAACATTATTGACTATTGAATGTCCCACTCGAACGTCTAAATATAGGACCCTTTGTAGTAAAAGTAACAGGAGTTTTATCAAGTTATATCGATACATATAATATACTTCTCCAATTGGAAGCTTCAAAAATGTTGTCCCTTCAATAGAATCCAGTCACATAGGACCCTTTGTAGTAATAGTAACAGGAGTTTCACCGAGTTATATCGATACATATAATATACTTCTCCAATTGGAAGCATCAAAAATCTTGTCCCTTCAATAGAATCCAGTCACAGGTCTATATTAGGTGTCAGTATTTTGGCGTTTACTGAAGGACCCTACTTTGTTTGATTACAGTCATAGAGTATCATGTCCAACAGACCGAATGGAAGATACTTCTCAGTGAACGACATTTGGTATGTTGCTGGAAGTGATGATCTTTAGTTGAAGTTGGTAAACTCCAAGATGTCCTAGAACCATGCCGAGAACAATCACGCTGTCCTCATCTTTTAATCACAATTACTTACTTTTAGCAATATCAAGATGTTTGCCTCACGTTGTGCAGACCACTCTTCAGACTCTGAATCGGGAAGTTGAAACATATATGACAGTTTCTGAATGTAACTTCCTGAGGAATAGAAAAAGTGTTGTTACTATGATACGTATGCAGGTAGTCCGACCGTCTCCCCGTAACCTTTGATCGCGTTGAGATATCGGGTTGAAATAATCATCATATTTGCAGGTAAAATTACGTCTAATTCCTAAAAAAAAAAAATTTCAAAGTAGCGGAGAAAAAAATACCAACTTTTAAAATTCAAATAGAACACATTACATTATATAATACGAAATAATACTTGAGGTCAGCCAAAATCTAGAAAGTTTGGAAATCGGACAATCAGTACCGGAAATTCAAAGTTGGTATTTAAAATTACGTTTGAATGCTTAACCGTTTGAATGCTGAGTGGGGTTCAATATTCAGGAATTAATTAAATTTTCTACCTTCTGAGGTAATTTAACGAGCCTCCGTTTGTAACACGGAGTGTTTTACAAATGAAGATTCACATTTCTAAGCAAAATGTATTGTGATTCGTGATATTTGTGAAGTTAGTAGTTGATATGTACAAATGTACATCCCGTTATCCCATGATTATAAATAAAATATATTGTTACCTTCTTTAAAAAAGTTTTGGTTCGAAATGTTATTCTTCAATAGATTTAACATGAGCCTCAGACAATCTTCAACAACGATACCGCCATCTACATATCCCTCATCTGATATGACATCAAATAGCCGATCGAAAGCGTTTTCGAATGCAACAATTTTTTGAATATTGGCGTTTCCATGTGTCAGGGAATCCAAGAGCAGAAGTGTCTGAAAAAAAAAAAGATTTTTTTTTTTTTAAATACATTCCATCTTTTTCTCTAGTTTTATGAGTTCTTGACAAAGTGTTTCAGGGCATTTTTTTTTTTTTTTTTTTTTTTTTTTTTTTTTTCATTATTATTTTCAATATGAACCTTTGGAATCGCCACGAAAAAAATACCCCCTTCAAAATTTGTTATTTTACTTTTCTAGGTGCGTAGAATCCAAAAATTAAAAATAAAAAAAAATCGGTTAGTCCGCCGTACGCCGCTAAGCCGTGATGGGTACTTTTGCCACACAGCGTTGACCGATTGGAAAGAACCTTGGTATATAGGTTCCATTTGGGTGCCCCGAAACTTTTGGGTGCAATCGAATGTACCGTTGACGCTTTTCAGCGGTTTTCAATTATTCTGTCTAAAAAGAGAATGGTAAGAGCTAGAGGCTTGAAATTGAAATTTGGTATGTATGTCATATTTGGGTTCTCAGTAAGCTTGGAAACTTTTGGGTGCAATCAAATTTACCGCTTTTTAGCGGTTTTCAAAGCGATGGCCGAAAAAAAAATGGTATACATGTCAAATTTAGAGTCTACTTATACCTCAGAACTTTTGGGGAGGTGTTTTTTTTTAGCCAGTAAAATAATAAATACATGTGTCTCATTAGTAGAGTTGTTCTAACTGATCTCGTTATCTCAGTTGTTAAAGCAAAAGGTTTTTATCTTGAAAAGTTGGCCACAAAGGACAAGGGTATGCCATTTTTTCAGGATTCATTAATTGAAGCCCCTCAAAAAAATAGAATCTAAAGAATTCCAGATAATTTTGTTTTAGTTTGTATAAAATTTAAATCCAGATATCCCATTATTAAATAAGAAATTTACCACTATCTGAGCCCCAGATTTTGAAGAGAAGCTTTTTTGGATCTACTTTCGTACAAAGTTTTTAGTATTACATTGGTTCCAAATTATCACCCGAACTTATCCTACTAATGCTATAAAAAATGTGAAAGTGTGTTTGCGAAATGAAAGTAAAAGAACGTTACACTTACATCATTCCGAATGATTTCACGGCTATCTGCCAGCAAATCCATCAACTTGGAGACCCCTAAGGGACTGACAAGTACGATGTCCTGAATGTTTTTTCTCCTAGAAAAAAAAAAAATTAAATTAGATCCTAGAGCAATTTTTTGTCGGGAATCATTTGCAACGGGCCTTGGTCTTTTAGTGAGGATCGTGAAGATATGTGTTCTTTCAACTTTCGTTCAGAAATGTCATATGCAAACAACAGGAAGGCAATTATTTCAAAGTGTTGATCAAAGACCTGCCTCGATAGCTCAGTGGTTAAGCGCTCGCCTGGTAAGGGTTAGGTGGTAGAAAATGCCTCAGGCATTAACCTCACCAGCGCTAACCTTCCACTCAAGAGTCTTTAACAGCAGCCAACAGTTTCTTGTTGGATGCTGTTAAAGTTAGCGGTCAAAATATTTTTTTCTATGGTCGGTATTCGTATGTTTAAATTTCGAAAAAATCTATTCACAGATGTATGGAATTCCGAAATAACACAGAATTTAAGCCACAAATTTTTGAACTCTATGTATGTCTCATTCGCCAAATATATCTCAATTTCAAAAACGCCATGGCCTGCGGGCTGTCAGTTTGATACGTCAGAAAATGAACAAAATTGACAAAGTTACCTAT
This sequence comes from Pachypsylla venusta, assembly GCA_012654025.1. NCBI lineage: Eukaryota > Metazoa > Arthropoda > Insecta > Hemiptera > Aphalaridae > Pachypsylla > Pachypsylla venusta. The sequence goes on from CM022874.1 coordinate 44,190,820, forward strand.
TGGTTAGGAGACAGTCGAGCAAATTTCCAGTTCGGGGGGATTCCACCTGTTCTAGACTAATGACTAATTGTCTTGTACCTTGTTATAATTATAAAAAGAAAGATTTTATGACCAAGTCCATACCAAAAATCAATCATATGATCATCTTACGTACAGAAATCTTGTTGAAGAAAAGAGATTATCATAATCTTCAGAGAATGAACAAAATTGACAAACTTACCTGTTGGTTAGTAGATGATTGAGCAACTTAACAGTAGACCATCTAACTCGAAAATCAGATTCTTCTAAATACCCTAAAACTAATGCTACATTGTCAGCTTTATTTATAAACATTTCTGTAAACTGCTCTCCTATATTTTCTTTACGTAACATGGCATCTTCTGGTAACTCTGAAATCATATTTTAATATTTATTTTAGTAATTACAGATATTATTAGTACTATCTAATAAGAGTTAAACATTACAATATTACAAAGTAGAGAGTTCTACTATGTATGGGGGGTTAACAATCTTCCATCTCGCGTCGATCATTAAAAATTATTCTTTTGTGCTACCGATCTATTAATCTTTCCTTTATTATGTCCCGGAGCCGTTTTTGCATAACTCTAGAGAAATTCCTTCTATACCTACCCATGCCACTCCAGAAACCGAAAAGAATAATTCAGAAATTTCTGGTTCGGCGGAATTCCGCCCCACAACCTCCGATCCAAGAATCAGTCTTAATCACTCGGTCACTGAGGAAGGTAAGGATGTTACCGAACTAATTATATTGAAGTGGTTGACATAGATTTTTTTATGTGTGTGTGTTTGCGGGGAGAGAAGGGATTGTCAATTATAAGCCTACCAGAAAAAAAAGATCTGATGGGGGAAATTTAGATTTTTAACTTGATTTTTTTCTAATCCCATCAATAATATACCATAACATGGCTATAAAAGGAATGGCCCAATAAACACCGTGTTCATAAAGTTGAACGGCTCCTTGGTATATGTGGTCAGATAAATAAGTACCTGTATTTCCTTTTTTTACATTCATTTATCAACATAAACATCTCATTTTCTTCGCGTCCTCACCACTTCCACCTCCAAGAAATATGATAATTGGTCAAACTCTTCAAAATGCCCCTCCGTCTTAGTGCAAGCCTAATTTCAGACGAATAATTAAGTTGGGGAAGGAGTATCAGGGAACCAGAGCAGGTAAACACGATGGGTGTAGAAGTAATCCGTAGCCAAAATCATGGAGCTATATGGCAACGATTCAAATCACTGATCGATAATGTACAGTATCGAAAAATGCCACAAACACATGGACTATAGATAAGTGTCAAATCATAACTAAATAATTAATCAGTTTGAAAATTTGTGTGATATTGTTAGAGAACTAACATACCAAGGTAGTAACTGCAACGCTGTCTGTCCTTAAATACAGGTACTTATTGATCTACCCACGTATTATTATTATTATCATCATCATCATCAATAATCGAAAGGGAAGATTGATTCTAACCTTCTTCTTGAAAACTTTGAGGGTCCACAATATTACACAATGTATCTAAAGCATATCCTACTATTTCAGGATCACCATGGTCTGTTTCCAGAATATGACAGATTGCAGTCATTCCTTGAGCGCCAACCTCTACTCGAAATTTGCGGGACATGGCTTTGAGTGCTCTACATGCATCCCTTCTATCATCTAGTAATGTTGAGCTCTGAAGTCTTTCAACCAACCTTTCAATCTGGAAAGAACAAGAAGATATTTTAATTTCTAGAAATTTTGATCCCAATCTACGACATAGTCAAACCCCTAATGGCCGGTTTCAAAATTAGATAAAAGTTAACATACGCGTACTATGGTAAAATTACTTGCTTACTTTAGAAACTACTGAATGCATATGGAGACGTGGTCGTATACAAAAGGCATAAACAGTCATGATCGGATGAGGATGATGATAATAATAATATATGAAGACCAATATTCAGCAGTGCCTAAAGCAGGAACGTGATTTCACCATGGGACACTCAAATCAAGCAAAACGCTAGTTTTGCATCGCCAAGAAAAACGAAACGAGCGTGGTTTAAATTTTACATGAAAATACATTGAAATCTGCTCAAAGTCAATTTTCGCCTTATGTCTTCTTCAGTCTCGTACTGACCTCCGTAATGAGTACATCTCTATTCATTTTTATCTAACGTGTTTATTCTATTGTACGTGCCTACACTTCAGAATCCTGAGTCAAACTATTTCAGATTTTTAATACTTGACGTAGACCCTAAAGTCCTTTTACCATACTGACTGACTCCAGGTCTAATTTTTAAAAGACTGAGAAAACCTAAATTGTAAATTGTGACCTTTGAAAAAAAAAAAAAAAAAAAAAAAAAAAAATGATGAGTGAATCTGTCTATAAGTGGTTTATCCTTTTAGATTACAACTTACTGTTTCTGCACCAAAATTAATCTTTTAGATTACAACTTACTGTTTCTGCACCAGATTGTTGATCACCAGGTGGTGGAGTTCCCAGCACTGACTTCAGACCACTCTTAAAATATTCCATAATGTTAATTACTCATTCAAATTTTGTAAACCATTTAAAATTATCTCTTTATATGTTCGAATATGGAAGCAAGTCCTGTAATAGTAAATTTCCTCTATACCACCTAATATGACAGAATCTAATGAGCCTTTAAAAATCAGAAGTTTTGAAGGGCAATAAAACAAATTTAGTTGAGGGACAGTAATTTTGCTGTTACAACCTTTTGAGGTGGTTTGGTAAGGGCCATTTCCGTTGATTTTTTACGGGTGCAACACTAGTTAATCAATAAATACAGTGAACTAAATATTTATTTCACTTAATAAACATAATAAAAGAACCTGAAAATTGATAACAGCCTGTCACTGATGTTTCGCTAAAACTTAAAATTACTCTGCTCGTAAATGATTATCAAGATTCAGAAGAACTAAAAATATAAAATAATGGAAGATAGAATTGATTGAAGATCAATTCGTTTTATAAAATAATTAATTATTAATTTACTTCTGTGACTTCTGTCGGTAATTACTATCGAAATGATAACGTAATCAAAACCATACAGTGTTGTCGGATTGATCTATCAAAATTCCACAGTGTTAATTTTTCATGTTTTTTCCCTCTGGGAATTTTAAAAATCCCGCTGAAACATTATAACGAAAATATATTTTGCAATAATACATGCACAGAACAAGAATACAGGATAGACATGCGCGGATATAGCCCTCTTGTTTTGGAGGGTCACAATCGCACAATATACCTAATAGAAAATTTGGAGGGAAGAGGGGGAGGACTCGTAACCCACGTATTTCTATTTAGTTTCAGGATTGAGAATTATTTAGTGGCCGTGCCCCCCTTCCACTCAATGGGCTAAAAGACTCAGCGGATCACCATTCATTTGATTTTTTTTTTAATTTTTTACGTGATCAGGTATAATGAAATTTGAGAAATACCGTCCGCTTAAAAAAACTGGGGGGGGGGTGCCCCCCGTGCCCCACCCTATATCCGCGTATGAGGATAGACCTAAATAAGTTTCAGATTATTATTGACTGAACGGCTCCGAGGGCGCCTCATGGCGTACAATTATTTGTATCAGTTCTATAGTTCACGGTATTACATGGTATTACTAGAATGCGGAAAGTATACTATGTTTGCGTATACGCAGACTATACTGATGAACATGGTGGCCTATTATTTGAGTCAGTTCACAGAACTACTAGAACACAGGATTTTTGTGTTGGATGTTGAGAATCTCTCCCTGTCGAATTTGAGATGGTCACCAAAACCGGATGTTCCCCCAAATATCATTTCAAATTTATCCAGCTCAACCAAATATTTATATATTTATAATGGTATAAAAATAAAATCAAGAAAAACTCGAACCTAAAAATTTCCATCCACCCCTTGCTATTGCAGGAAGCGGGGAGAAATAATCAATAATATCAATGGATCACACAATAGCTGATTTAAGACCATTTCTCACATTCTGATTGGACGCCTATACGACAGTGTATGCATCAGACTTGGTTTGCAGAGGGAGGTTCGAATTCTGGTCTGGTCGAAAATTTTGAAAAGGTTTTTTCGATTTAAAAGTTTTTTACTCTGTCGAGCGGGATCTTAGGATATTGGGTTTAAACCATCTGGCAACACTGCTTGTTCTATTGTGGTCAAGTCCGCCCGCCAAAACGATATTTTTTTTTGCCATTCTGATAATGTGATAATAAAAATAAATAACTCGTATCTATTTAACTGCTTATTATAGTTATTATCAAGGAAGACGAAATAAAACAGATCTTATATTTAATTTTAATATTATCTAATATATTTCCAAGTTAAAAGCTAACAGCGAGCCCTTTCGAAGCACTAGCATTCGCTTATAAATCCATTATATTCTTTTATGTACCTACGAAGCGCTTTCTTTCTAACCAATAACGTATTTGTTCATTGACCGACGATTGATCTGATTTAACAAGATTTTTATAAATCCATTATATTATTTTATGTACCTACGAAGCGCTTTCTAACCATCTAACCAATAACTTATTTGTTCATTGACCGACAATTAATCTGATTTAACAAGATTTTGAAAATTTTCGACTCTATTCCATTTTCTTTTACAATGTAAGTTAAAATAGCAAAATCAGTGTGAGTTATTTCATAAATTTATTAGTTCGACCGAACTGTATTACCCGTTTTGAGTGAAATACTTAGTGCTCATATTGAATTTTTTTACGGTATAGATGTAGAAAAAGGGGACCGTTATAGATTGAATTACGAGAGTTGAGACAGCATAGCTACCAAAGGACTTTTGTACATGACTAGTTGTTCCGTCCGTGCTTCGCTACGGCCTGTAGCTTGGTGCCTTAGAGCATGGCCGTTCCAGTGCTAATTGCTATCTCTCTCGCTCCAATTTCGTATGGGGATTGTTTACTTTTCGCCATTTCTACCCCTTATAATTAAAATTTTTCAAAATCCTTTCTTAGTGCACACTTATATGGTGCATTGAAGGTCTCTGCCAAATTTCATGTCTGTAGCATTAATAGTTTCGGCTCTACGTTGATCAGTCACTCAGGACATTGCCTTTTATATATAAAGATCATAGCATCCTGTCATGGATTGAAAAATAAAAACCACAACGATTCTTCTTCCTGCCTTCTCATGTCTCAACAACTCTCGTCATTCAAATCGTAGTGATACCTACTAACAGACCAAATTGAGTGGAATGTTATTAACGTGCTGCGACCGCCTTTAAGCTAATACTTAGATTTTTTTTTTTTTGACGAATTGACGGGTGGCAAACCCATTTTTACAATGTTAAATATATATATATAACAAAAACATTTAAACTAATAGTTCAATCAGCTAATTGCCGATTTTGTCAACATTGAAGAGTCCTCTAATCTCTCCCAAGCCGCAGTTGAATAAATCGAGGTCCGCACCGCAAGCAGTGTTGCCAATTCTCTCCATTCGACAAATGGGAGAATTTCGACCGATGTTCGTTTTATTTCTTTTGATGGCAAATATGTGATTTGATCTTGTCTTCTTACATGAACTTTGAAATTTATTTTGTTTAATATTTCTGGAGAGTATGTTTGATTATTTAGCATTTTGCAAAGGAAGACAAGATCCAGCATATCTCTTCTTTCCCGCAGACCAAGATATACCTTAATATACTAATTGATTGGACGAAGTGAAGTATAGCTTTAACTCCACAATTTTTCTGTAAAGGTATTTTTGTCTGTTCGTTCCACGATAACTCATGAACACGGAGAATAAATATTAACACGAAATCAATTTTTAGTTAATTACAACGCAAATTCCTAGAATACTCATTTCATATGGGTTCACAGGGCCGGTCCTAGCAAAAGGCAAATGGGACAGCTGCCCAGGGCGACACTTGGTTGGGGGCGGCATTTGACGAGATTACATTGACTTTTTCTTAACCGCATATCCAAGTATTATATTCCAGTGTCATTACAGGTTAAACATTTTCTTGAATATTTAATCCATACATACCGCATAGTTATTTTTTCGTTGCTAATTAATTTATTTTAAAAATTAATAAAAAAAAACTTGCATGAGGACCCATTCGTCTTTTGTCGTTGATTTTTGATGTATGCAAGTGAACAAATCAATAAACAAATAATCAAAGAGTTATTATGATATTATGGGTATTCTGTATCTAAAAATTAAACAAATCTCTTTACTTTCTTCTTGTATGTTTGTCCTTTGTATTCTAGAGTGTTCGAAATTTCTACACGATGTCACAACGCAGGATTAAATCTCAGAAAATGCCTGCAAAAAGTTCATTAACACCTGTCTCTGATCTTACGCAAAATGAGCCATCCCAGAACGAAAAACTTACACAATTACATTCCAGCAAAGAATTCAGAGACAATGTGAATAAAACCGTATTCTATATTTTGGCTGTTCATGGATGCAAAGACGTTTTCAAAAGAACTGAAATAGTCTCAGAAGCCATTGACAAAGATCACAGTAGACACTTCAAAAAAATCATTGTGGCAGTAAATAAAAAATTAAAAAGGGTATGTGAAGAGACACAAGATTTTTATTTATTACTAAACAATAAATATATTTGTACCACGGACAAAGGGTAAGAGAATGGCTATTTTATATAGTGCGTTTCCCTCTTAACTTTTGAATGGCTGAACATAAAACCTTGAAATTTTTTATCGCCAGAACTTGAGGTCTAGTTTTTATGATATGTTTTTTTTTTTTTTTTTAAATCCTAAATGGGATGACCTACTTTGATTTTATTTCCTAAACATCTTGAAAATACTTTTTCATAAATCTTGCCAAACCGTTTTAAAGAAAGTAAATTGGACTGAAAAAGTTGTGTTACGAAATGATCCCTTGGACCTTAGGTTTTAGTTGGGAAACGGCCTTCAAACATTTGGACGTCCTATACCTAAAAAATGGTTACTTAACTTCTATTCTACCGCAAAATTTACTATTCCGTACTAAAATAAATAAGTGCTCTGTAGCAATAGGTTTTCATTGTGATTTGCTTTGGCTAGTGTTTAACTAGTTTGTTCCAATTCTAAAGCACTATGAATTAAAAAATAGAAACATTACATCATTGTGATGTCAGAGGTAAATTCAATATATTTACACTGTCTCTTGTCGTTTTCAGATGATTGGATTAAAATTAGTACCGTGTGATGATAAAAATAACTCAAACTTGATACTTATTAACTGTTTACAAAAAAGACCTGAAATTCTTTTGAATGTCGACCCAAAAAATAAAACAAAAAATTTGTTTCTTATGCTTGTTTTGGCTGTAATAATGATGAATAATGACTCAGTAACTGAAGGTAAGGGAAAAACTCTGTCCATTTAGCACATGGGTTTATTATTTAACTGGATGAAAATGGCACTTACATAATACATTTCATTAAAATTGGTCAAAAAGGTATAAAGGACGGCGACGGGGAGGACCGATTTTTTATTCGATTTTTGAATTCTACTCGAAACGTAAATCAAATGCCAACGATCATACCACGTTGAATACACCAGTTCCCGTAAGATCACTGAAGTTAAGCAACGTCGGGCGTGCTCAGTACTTGGATGGGTGACCGCCTGGGAACACCACGTATCGTTGGCTCTTTTTTCCGCCCCAACCCAGGCTGGGTGAGGTCAATGTGGGTAGCTGGTTTGCAAGTTTCCAGCGAATGGAGGGTAAAACCCGCGTGTTGAATGACCAATAGATGTTAGAGTTAAGCCAAATTAAAAAAAAAAAAGTATCAAATTTTTTTGTGGCCAATTATAAAAAGTTGGTTATTGAAAATAATAAATTAAAGTTTGAGCCAGTTCACAGATGATTGCAAGTTCACTGATGATGAGAAATGACTATGAGGTTGGAGTCTGTTCTCAAGATTCGCCTGTGAAATTTACCATTCCTTACTCTCATCTAGTTTAAATCTGACTGGTGAATTTTGTTATCCTTCATATAAATTACTGAGAGGTATAGCTGTTCTCATTAAACTATCGCGCGTGTAAAAAGTTAGATAATATTTTGCGATTCTCCTAAAACTGACCAAGTGCAAAGTAGGTATTGCTTTAAGAGAATTGAGACAGAAAAAGGGCAATACTAAATTTAAGTGTGGGATGAACAGCAGCAAACTTGGCCTCAATAATAGATATCACCACATTCATGGTCGGAATTTTTGGAAGAGTGGTTGGAACTTGGCCTTTTTCAATGATATTTTTTTTGTAAGATACATAATAACTAAGCATCATTTTACATAAAAAAATGGCTTATTTTTTTTTTTTTATCTTTTCATCTTCTCTGTTATTTTTCAGTTGAGTTGCTTCGTTTATTGGAACTCTTAGGTTTCCCAGTGATTTGTGATGATAATGACTTGGGAAAGATGACGGACGTTCTAAAGGTAATCCTATGAGTTAGTAACAGGTTCCTTTAACCAAAAATATTCTCTTAAAACATTTTCTTGAAAACAAAAACACGTGATACGCCTATATTTTCTCTTTACTAAATATTAAAGAGATGGTCGTGACCATGAAGATGTTAATGAACAAACAACATGTATCAAGTCCGCAATAATTGCGGATGAATTTTCAGTATACAATCAGAAAGCCAGCCTGAGCCAATAATTGGGATACGGATTTGTATCTTACAACTATTAGATTGGCACTCTCACCAAATATCAATGTTCAAGGTCAAATTGTTGGAAGTTATACTGTATCAGTAAAACATTGATTTTTTTTTAATGTCATTATAATTTGTTTCCAGAGTTTTGTTGAGAAACAGTTTGTTATGTACGCTCCCGTGGACAATGCAGACGGGGGTCAAGACGATGCAGACGTTCAGTACGAGTACAAGTGGGGAATTAGAGCGCACCATCAAGTTGCTAAGGACAAAGTCCTCGAATTTGTTAGTAAGGTAGGGTGAAATTTTTAAGCATGATGAAACTTTTAAAATTGTAACTAACCTAACCATACCACACGCACATGGTAAAGGGGACTTAAAAAAGATGGCCGTTGTGAATACATTCGTTTGATTAAGTTGGTTAAATTGGGATACTATGTGAAGTAAAACCATAATAAAAGTTAAAATTTACTTCTCTTGGCTAAAAATAATTAAATATGTTTATAAGAGCTAACTAGTTTCGTCCTCTCCTGAGAACATCATCGGAGTATAGTTAATTTTAACTAAAGTAACACAAATAACCAGATCTACGCGATAAATATCAGCCGATATTTCATCCAAAGTGATTTTTATCGCTTGCTGCTGCAGGGCCGGATTAACAATAGTAACACGTGCTACGGGCCCCGCGCTTTGACAACAAACACTAGATATTTCGACATTTCTAGGTTGACAATTGGAAAACACATATCATTTTGACGGGGCCCCCAACTCTTCAAAGTATGTAGTAAAATGTAATTTAGGAAAGTACAACGAGTATTGCAACATGAGCAAATTGTTTTTTTTTTAGCATGAACGGTAACCATGTATTATCGATGATGGTATACTCAAAATTTAATTTCACTTTTCTCTACCAGCTGTAGGTACTAGACCAAAAGGCCAAAAGATAATCAGTTTTTGTACTGACTCCAAAAAGTAGACTACTTAGACGGCGCGGGGTGGAGGAGCCCCGCTCTGTGAAAGTGCTACGGGCCCCGCGGAAGGTTAATCCGGCCCTGAATACGCATCAGCTTTTTAGCTTTAAAAACCTAAGGAATACACTTGAGTCATTTACACCAGGGTGATAGCAACTTCTGTCGTCCGATAATTATCGCGAGCGACATTGCATGTTTGTTGCTTACGATAATAATATCGTAATCAACCAATAATCTGCAGCTTGCTTCTCCTTTTGATGTTCAAATGAGCTATGACAATCCTCACTAGAATTCATTCTTTTAACTTACTGAGTTTTTTAATAAATTGTTATTATTCTTTTGTATTTATTGAAGAAAACTAATATACTATGCACATAATAGATCGTTAATTTTTGTATTAATCTGTGGCAGATAAAAGTTGCCTTTAAGTGAGCTCGTGTATCGCACGCGATAAAAATTACTTGTGATACGTGTCGGCCAATATTCATCGCGTTGCTCTGGTGTAACCTCGCCTAAGTGAGGCCACAACTGCACATTGATCAGAAATTTTGTCTCGCTGTATTTCACTGCAAACATTAAATCAGTAATATTTTTCTAGACGAATGAGTTAGAAGGGTTTTTTTTTCGAAAGCAAAATGAAATAATTTCTGTCGAAAAATACCTCGAAATTGTCATAGAGGGAAGAAAAATGATTACTTTTTCATATTCAATTTGGTTATCTTTCATTTTGCTTGCCTATAATTTTTCTATTTCGGGATGTAACTATGCCAAACTGAAAAATGAACATTCGATCCTTCGACTCGAGTTAACAGATGATAAATCGAATGATTCTAAACTAGTTTCTTTTTAAATAATTAGGAAAAGTGTTTTTGGTAATTTTAATTTATTTTAAAAGTAAATTCATTGGTACAGACTCTGTACCAATGTATGATGATGAGACCCCGTAGCACTGGAAATTGAGAGGATTTTATTTGACTTTACCCTTGAAACCTTTAGAACTGCACTTGACAGGGGTTTATTTAAAGCTACACATTTGTTTATATTATAACCATTTGAATTGCAGGTATATGATAGAGAGCCTTCAGATTTTGTGGAACAGCATATGAAAATAGAAGAGGAACAACTAAATAACACAGACTCTGAACCGTCCAGTGAGGACTCTAGTGAAGAAGACTGATCTATGCGATTATCACGTGGATAATATATTATATCCATCTAATAAAGAAAATGTGAATGAAGACTGAAACATTCCGTGCGTAAACCTCATTATACCCCTGGTGGCATTAGGCCCCAAATTCAGTTTATTCCATGTCCGTAATGAATGTTCATAATTTCATCAAAATCGATAAGCCGTTGAGTTATCGAGCAGGTAGACAAACAGACTTCCAAAGAAAAATAGTTGAGTTAAAACTAGTCATCACTTCGTTTGGTCATCTATCCAGTGAAAAATCAAATGAATTGACAAAAGGTCACCTAACCCTGATTTTGGAGCCCAAGTACAAATAATCTACTCCTCAACTTCAGTGATTCTCATCGGAGCCGATAACACCCTCTGGGTGATGAGTGAAGGTCAACAGTCCCCCCTACCAAGCAAATCTAATAGGCTTATTTAGGGCGCTGAATGTGTAATTTTTCACTATCGTTCTTATTAATTTTAAAACAAACAAAAATTTCCCGAATAAAAAATAAAAAAAATGGCTCTGAACCTTAGAATTCATTATTATTAGTATCAGGTAAGTACTTTTTTTTTTATAGCTTTCTGTGCTGGTGGGCTAAAAATGCTCATTAGAGGGTCGTGAGATTTATATATATAAATTGAGAACCACTGACTATCAGCATTGAAAATACTTTATCAGCATGATACTAAGAATTAGACATCATTCATCTTTTCTTGCTCACAAAATACACAAAAGTTTTTTTTTGTGTTATCTCAGGATTCATTTTTTACTCTTCTGAACACTAGAAAGCTAAATATAAGTAAAAGTCAGGAGTTAGGACCAATGTTAATGCATACTCAGAACACGGAATTAGAATCGTATGGCACATATACGTAAGAACAATCTGCAGACAATAAAATAAAAATACCCCTTGATATCCTGGGTTTTCAGTATTTTTTACTCTCTGAGGTGTTTAGGTAAAAAGCATTAACAACGAACCTTGTCCGATATACGAACCGCTACGTAATGTTTCGATCATCGACTTAAAAACGCGACCAAATGATGTGTGGACCATGATTAAACATTTTAAAAAGGAGCTAACATCCTCTTATACAATATTAGCAATGAACATTAACAAATGTTGAAACAGACGAAACAAAAATCAGCGATCATTTCAGAAATATGTCTGCAACATATGAATATCATGAAAATTTCGGACAAAAAAAGCAAGAGAAGAAAACATTCCCATTAACATTATAGACACCCATGGTCATTAGAATGCACCAATCACCTTACCAGAAATTATATATGGGGCACGTGCGACGTCATGCAGAACTCTTATTTTACTCAGAAAAGTAAAAACAGAAAGATTAATGATAAACTCTTTGTTGGGTAGGTATGTAAAATTGAAATTAAATTTAGAGTTGAGGCCCAAAAAATATTTGTCCATTTAAGAAACCCACTTCAATACCAAGGTTCCGGACGTGACTTCGGGCAGAAAGGAAGTATTGCCAAAAATCAAATTTCCTTTTCTAGTCATGGGAAAAGTAAAAATTGAAAAAAATTATATTAGGTTCAGAAATAAGCATTGATCTATTATATTCTACACTAGCAGGATACGCCCGCTTCGCCTGGCGCCTTATAGGCATGGCCGTTTATAGTTTCAACCCCTTTTTTCGCGATAAAAAGTAGCCTATGTCCTTTCCTAAAGTTTAGTCTATCTCCATACCAAATTTCATCAGAATCGGTTCAGTAGTTTAAGCGTGAAAGCGTAACATATATACAGACAGACGGACAGAGTTACTTTCGCATTTATAATATTAGTATGGATGAATGGAAATAAAAGAATATCTCGGATTTGTAATGACCGTGTCCCAAAAATTTTAATTCACAATGTATTTTTTTTTTTTTGTGACCCTTTTTTACTACCTGGAGTCGTCGAAACTCAAGGTTAATTTTTATCTGATAATCTGTTGTCATGCCGATTCCTGAGTAATCAGAAGATAAGAGGCGAGGCAAGGGTATCCGACTAATCGAGTGTTCAGTTCAAGTGAAAGTAGTAGTCTGACTAGTCTGGACTCCGGTGTGTGAGAAGTGCTTACGTAATAAATAAACATTCCTGAATATTAGAAATATCACAAGCTCATTTTCAAAACTTTTGTGATTGTGGTTAGATATCTGGTCATTTTGTGTTAAGCTGTTCATACCAAGTTTTAAGTAAGAAAGCTTTTTAGTTTTAATTAAATTTATTTTAAATTAATTACTCTAAAATGTCTAAAATAAAGTGTGGTCCCGTTGTAGACATCCTCGGGGATGAGATGACCAGAATCATTTGGGACTCGATTAAGAAAAAACTCATTCTACCCTTCCTTGACATTGAATTGCACACTTTCGATTTGGGTATTGAATGTCGAGACCAAACCGAGGACCAGGTGACCATTGATTGCGCCGAGGCTATCAAAAAATACAACGTTGGAATCAAATGTGCTACTATTACTCCTGACGAGAAGAGAGTTGAAGAATTCAAGTTGAAGAAAATGTGGAAGTCACCCAACGGAACTATCAGGAATATTTTGGGGGGAACTGTTTTCAGGGAGCCCATTATTTGTAAAAACGTTCCCAAATTGGTTCCTGGCTGGGAAAAACCTATCATCATTGGTAGACATGCTCATGCCGATCAGTATAAGGCTACGGATTTCCTTGTTCCGGGAGCCGGCACACTTAGACTTACATGGACTCCACCAACTGGAGATCCTATTGAACATGTGGTTAATGAGTTCAAAGGTGCTGGAGTCGCCCTTGGTATGTACAACACAGATGCCTCCATTATTGATTTTGCTCATTCTTCATTCAAGTTCGCACTCAACCGGTCTTATCCTCTCTATCTCAGCACGAAGAACACGATTCTTAAGAAATACGATGGAAGGTTCAAAGATATTTTTCAAGACATCTATGATCGCGAGTATAAAGCAGAGTTCGAGAACAAAAAGATTTGGTATGAGCATCGTCTGATAGACGACATGGTTGCCTATTCTATGAAGTCAGATGGTGGCTTTGTATGGGCGTGCAAAAATTATGACGGAGATGTCCAGTCAGATTCTGTCGCCCAGGGCTATGGATCTTTGGGTCTCATGACTTCTGTTTTGGTTTGCCCTGATGGAAGAACTATTGAATCGGAAGCTGCCCACGGTACCGTGACCCGTCACTACAGAATGTTTCAGCAAAATAAAGAAACGTCAACAAATCCGATCGCCTCTATTTTTGCGTGGACTAGAGGACTTGAGCACCGTGGTAAATTAGATAAAAATCAGCCTCTTATAGACTTTGCACAAAACTTAGAAACCGTCTGTATAGAGACAATTGAATCTGGATTTATGACTAAAGATTTGGCCATTTGCATCAAAGGAATAAAAAATGTCAAGCGAGAAGATTATCTGGAAACGTTTGAGTTCATGGAGAAACTTGCAGACAACTTGAAGAAAAAGGTCGGGGCTTGACTGAGCAAACTTTAATTTTATATTATTTCCTTGTTAAATTTTATATTTAATTACGGTACTTAATAATATATTTTAGTCGATTAAAACAATGATTATTCAATTTATGCAGAATCTAGACTAGAGGTACCTACTTATCAACCATGACGCTTTTTAAATGGCCGGTTCTACGCACAGATAGAGATAAGGGTCATTTAAAACCTATTTGATTAAACACAATGTCGCACAGATTATTGATGTAGACCAGTTTTTAATTTCGTGATACCTCATGCGACTAGCTCAGGTCTATCATATATATGACTTACATAAATTGTTTACCTTGTTGTCTGATATTGCGGTGGGTGTTGGTGGATTTTTGGACCTATATGGTAATATCTACCCACCATTTTTTAAACCTAATTTTTTTAATGATTTTGAGAGGAACACGTCGCTACTCGTACTAGAATTTTTTGTAAATTTCTAGTAAGAGAATTCGATGAAATGTGGAAATTTTTTCTCTGAGAGTATGTTTTTTTTTTTTTTTTTGCACTTTTTTCTAGAGTATCTTTGCACTTCATTATTGTAAGATAAAATAACATTTCGTATTCATTCTTTATATGCGACAAAAAAAAAACTTGGACTCGTTTTTTTTTCTGATATTTTCCTCAATGTATATCAAAATTTTGGTTTTTCTTTTAAGATTTCGTGACGATATGAATTATGTCAGAGAACCGAAATTATTTCATACCCTCAAGTAAACCAAACTTTCTATCACCGATCAAAAGATAAGAGGGTTCCGGTTTTATGAACACGCTTATCTGCCATGACTTTACCAATTTAAACAAGTGCCATACAATGTTATGAGGGAATTTAGTAAATACTATAATTAATAATTTACCCATACGAAGCTGCCGTTGGTTTGTCGCCAAAAACAATAAATTAGTGACCGCTTATTATATTCATTGCTTCAATTAGCTCCCCAGGTATCTAATGTAAACAATTTTTATACAAAATTTTATTTGTTAGTGCAATAAGTTATACTTTGTACCGTACTTTGCAATGAACTTGTAAAGATTAATTTTCCCGTAGATGACAGCTGTCTAGATTGATTTAAAAACGGAGCATACGAATTTGTTGGGAATTATTTTCTTTCGAAAACAAAACTTTCATTGTTCTATAAGTTTGTATCTGTTATTAATTTTAAGTGAAATAAATCATCTATATATTTTTGATTAAATTTAAACCCCACTGTCATGAATCATTTCATCACCAGATTTATCATTTCTACAATTTGTTTTGTATAAAAGAAGAAGATACGCGAAAGGGGAATCTAGGAAACCGTTATAGGGCGCACATATTATCCTTTGAAGCGACAATCGGATGTGAGTCAGTTCGGAGGCACCAAGTTTTGTGGATTTTTGAGATGCACATTTTTTTATTACAGCGAAGCGGTAGAGTGGAAATATTTTAAAAATAGGGTGCTTTCCAAAGCTACTAAAAGGATTCCAAAACAAATTCTAAATATGTTGACGCTGAGTACCACATCCCATGATTCATGTTGCCCAGGGAGGGGTACAATGGGGCATATTTCCCAGCCAATATTTACTTTTTTATTACGATTAAAACTGGTTGCGGGTCTCTAACGAGCAATTATCACTGCGACCTTTAGTTAGATCTATATTATTTACTTTAAGTCAAACAAGATGTGCTCTCTGTAAAGTCCACCTATCTCCTTTCTCTTGCGCTATAGGAGATCTTTACTAGGGCTCAATTGTCTTCAACCCATGGTGCCCCAATCTCCCCTAGTCATAATTTCACCTATCGAACTGTACCTACTGCTCATGTCATTGACCCTAATGATAAGGTAGAAAGATCCTGAACCTGGCTTATTTATAAGTTGCATCAGTATGCAAGTAAACACCTGTGCTAATCAATCTCATTACGCCTTTGTTTTACTATCAAAGCGTTACAATGAAATGACTCAGCAACTTACTGTGTAACTTGCTTTTAAAAAAAAATTGTGTCAAACAAATACAGGGCGAATCCAAACTAATGGAAAATTCTTTAAAGGCTTATTTTTTAGGCAACAATGTTCTATGAACATGTGGTCCAAAATGTCTCCGTTCTGAGCTAGAAACTTTATCCAGTGTCAAAAATATTGCTGTTTATTCTCATGTGTGATTCAGTTGAGTTAGGAAGCTGTACAGGTCCTTATTTGAAATAATGTTTTTTCACATGAGATAATTACAAATCACATCAGCAGAGCCACTGTTAAAAATAATGAAGAAAAGGTCTTAATAACGCATCCCTACAACAAACGTTTTTGTCTTTTTTTAATTGAAAAAAATCCCGATCCGATAAGAAATTTATTGTAGTTGGACAAAAGATTTTAGCTCGGAGATGAAGAATTTTGGACCACATGATTATAAAACAATTTCAAAAATATATTCTTAAATTGTTTTCCATTAGTTCGAACCTGTATTACAATTGGATTCGAACAATATACCAACAAACTGTTATGTTGGTTTTAGGGCACAATGTTCGTTGAGCTCGAGGAGGTTTAACACTTATCCTGCGTAAAGAGCGTCATAGAGGCAGCAAGGATTTCTTGAACTTTGGTGTCTATTTCGGTTGTAATTCCAGTAACAGGTCTTTTGGAACGTTCTGCGTTTTCCATCCAAGTTCTCCTTGTCTCGTAGAACTGTGAAACTCTCGAAAACGTATTTACGCTAAGGTTCAGAGTCTCATTCTCAAATGCTTTTCCTAACTTAGAACCCTCACCCAATGAAGAACAGAATTTTATTTTACTCTTTTTTTCTAAAATTCATTGTAAACTTTGCTTGGAGTAAAAAAAAAAAATCTAGCGAGTTGAAACTTGCAGTCAATAAAACGTGGTTATGAAATAATTTATAATACCAAAAAATACATACAGAAACCCAACGGCATGTCGTAGAACTGATTTTTTTTTTTTTGCTATCGCTGCACATCGCTAGATCGGTAACTTATAGATCACACCGCCTTACTATCTTATTGGTTGAGCAGTCGGTACTATAACCCGACGAGCCGCCTGAGAACGATATGATTCAGTTATGTGGATCAGATTCTCAGAATTTGATTTATAAACAATAATTCAATTAAACAATTGTATAAGAATTCGATGATCGTTGGAACTTCAGTGTGAAAATAGGATAGAAAGACAAAGTATCTCCTGGTAAGTCCCATACTTATTATCCTTTTTCACGGAGTCGACAATATAACATCTTTTTACAACCTAATAAATATATATACTTACTAAAATAATGATATAAATATTTAAATAGAATTTCTTCGTCTTTTCTTTTGTTTAAACCTTTTCCTAGGGATTGCACCCATTTAAAAAAAACGTACTTACTACGCTTAGACATTTCTTTAGATGTAAAACTTATTCAGATAACCAATCCGGTTACAGTACCAAGACTAAAGAAAATTTAATTAATTAATTAAAGATTTATTTTTGGAAAATATTGTCAAAACGAAGAAAGGACTAGTTCTAAGACCACGATTTTTCTTTAAACATCTATTTGTTCCACGAAAACTCTCGAACGCCCTGTTTGATATTGATGAAACTTGGTATGGACTTTTTTTCATTGGTTATACTTATGAAATTGGTTGATTAGACCACCAGGGTCCTCATGTTCTTTTTTATTTATTGATTGGCCTAAGTAGTTAAGTTAGTTACTACTAGTACTAGCCAGCTCTTCAGGGTCGTCATGGTAGACCATTATTTGAGGGGTGTCTACAGTTGACAGCAGAACTACTAGTACTGAGAAGATAATGTTTCAAATAAGGATCATTGGAAATATATAAAAGTACATTATTTATTTTACAGAAATATACATCAAAATATTTACAAGATCCATTTTTGTCATAAAAACAAAAACAATGGTGAGATACTCCGCCGGATTCGTCCTAAATTCGTCAAATTTCACGCATGACGTCATATATGCCGCTCGAATTTAATTTCGATTATACATCAACATTGAATCCTAACCAACGATTTACTACGTAGGATACACCAGTTCCCGTTGGACCACTGGAGTCAACCAACGTTGGGCAGGAGGGGCCTGCCGGGGGAGATTCGGATTCGATTCCAGACTAAATAGGAAGGAATACTAAGTTAACATCGAATAAATATTAGTGAAGCTCAATTTATTAGGAAAAGTTTCGAGTTTTGAAAAATATAACACTTACAGGACTTCAAAGGGGTCGAATTTGAAATCTAATAAATAGAACCACCCCTTAATAGATTTTTGAAATGTAACAGAAATAAAAGTATTTTAAGATTTATTTGAGATCTGTACTCAAATAAAGAAACAGGGCCGAAGTTATTTCAAGTTGAAGTTGAGCTTTTTTAACATTTTTGGAACCATAACTCTGTGCTTGTTTGAGGTTTAAAGTTTCAAGTTATTTTAAAAAATACTCCAATTTTAATGTTTTTTTTTTCAACGATGTTTATCAATTTGAAAAAGGTCATTGGTCTGACCCTGAGTCGAGCTCATATCTGGAGTAAGGTTTCAAAGTTCTAAAATCACTGACACATGTGTTGTTACAATTCGAGAATGAGACCTTTTCTCTTCCTTTTATTCAAAACTGAATTGTTATGGCAAAGCAAAGGTATACAAAGCTCGGCTTCCACTTGTAATAACTCCGGCTCACAAAGCTTCAAATATCTGTATTATATTATACTTTTCAAAAATGTATTACTAAACGGGCTCAGAATTGACGTCCCGGGTTCTCTCCCTAAAGTGCAAAAAATTGAAAACCACTGGAAAAAGTTTTCCCCCTGGAATAACGAAACAAGTGCGTTTTACGAAATTCGAAACTGTTCTCATATTGAGCTACGCTCCTCCTCTTTACACACACTGTATGACCAACAGCCAGGTACCAAGTATATTTCAGTAACGTTTGAAACTGTTCCCATATTGAGCTACGCTCCTCCTCTTTAGACACACTGTATGACCAAAAGCCGGGTACCAAGTATATTTCAGAAACTTTTGAAACCGAGCTCATATTGAGCTACGCTCCTCCTCTTTAGACACACTGTATGACTAACAGCCGGGTACCAAGTACATTTCAGTAACGTTTGAAACCGTTTTCATATTGAGCTACGCTCCTACTCTTTAGACACACTGTATGACCAACAGCCAGGTACCAAGTATATTTCAGTAATGTTTGAAACTGTTCTCATATTGAGCTACGCTCCTCCTCTTTAGACACACTGTATGACCAACAACCAGGTACGAAGTATATTTCAGTAACGTTTCAGAGAGATGCTTGAATTGCATTATTATGACTGTTTTCCTGACGGGGCGAATTTGTAATGTAATATGCCTGCATACTGTGCGCGCCTGGATCACTGAAAAGTTATTTGCTTTAGCCGCTCGTTGCAGTATGCCATGTCAGTTCTTACAGCCAAGGATGCCAAGATGGATCCATCATACATAGATTCTCCGTGCTTTTAGCTACCTTAACTAAACGACTGACCTGCAAAAAAAACAAACAAAGCAGGGTCATTTTAACCAGACCCATGACCAAATGGTGCAAACTAAAAATATACTCAATGCAATTGATATTTTTGACCAAACTCAGTAAATTCCATGTTTCAACTCTTTTTGTGCCACAAGAACTCTCGTGGTCCAATTTTGGTGAAACTTAGTATGGGCATATGTATATTATGTTCAAATAATTGACTGATGAGTTTTTGGTCCCTGTTTGGCCACCGGTTTGATTTTATTTGAAAAGTATTTTTATGTTTTAGTTAAAATTTTATATAAAGGTAAAATGGAAACATTCAAGTATTTGACGGCACGCATATTTTTCAAAACTCTTACGTAAAATACTTTTATTTTCCACTTATCTCTGCCTAAACAAAGGAAAGTAAATATGTTTCAGGGATGCCAGTTGTCGGTAAAAAAAAAAAAAAAAAAAAAAAAAAAAAAAAAAATAACCTAAAACCAGTTTCAATTTAAAAATATATTTTTATCAATAGTCTCCAAGGTTAGATGCAAAATAACAGTTTTTCGTCGGATATCATAAGCGATATGATGGGGCGCGGGTGTCTGCAAAGTAGAATAGAATCTTTATTCTTAAAATTATAATATTGGATTAGAAATGAGTTTTCTGTTGGTTTTTCATTGGAAAAGGATAGTTATAATTCCTAATAAATAAATGTTTTTTGTATTATGTCATAACTTTGATTCTCACTGCAGCATTATCCAATTATCAAATTACTTTGATTTTTCAACTTTATCTAGAATGCTGGCACTGGGTCGCTGCGCGCATTTATCTGCATAGCTACTTATGGTCTCACGAGGCTGAGTGGGCCCCGAAACATTCAAACAAACTGACAAATTATTAGACCCTGCTGCGATTCGAACCCGGGTACCTCGCGTGCAAGACTTGTGCAGTAACTATAGAGCCATGGAAATTGGCTCAACAATGGACCATGGGTATTTGTAGAGTAGAATAGAATCTTCATTTTCAAAATTAATTTCATTATAAAGAGCTTATTTCCTAATCCTAAGCTGTGCTGGACATCTTCTCATGGGTTTCGTTTTTTTTTCTTTCTTTATTTCAAATGTTTTACGGCTATGTTATTGTTAGATTATCTGATAATCTAAAAAAATAAACATTTTAAGAAAGCTCTTTACTTACTTGACTTTCGGGACCTTCAAAATGAGCGAGACTGTTGAGTCGGGTTGTAATGGCGGCCACAGCTCGAGTGACCATGCTTATAGTAACCTCTCCTGGAACATCCGGTGGATCAGCGTACATTACTTCATATTCTTCATCTTGTTTCTAAAATATGAAACAAAACACATTGCCCAACAATTTAAGTAAAAAATACAAGATGTGAAACAGAGAAGCAGAGAGCTTTTCACAGGTAGCTGTTAGGTGTGATGGTTTGGGAGGTAATCACATTTTAGGGTGTTAGTATTATTTGTTTTTCCATAATTTTCACGTTTGTTTCAGTTGTCAAATTGGGACCGTCAATGTTCGTTGACGCTCAGGGCCGTCTTTAACCTATTGGAGGCCCTGGGCATAATAGGATAATGGGGCCCCTATGACTTTGACAGAACACTATTTTGTTAGAATAGACCAAGAAGGTAGATAAACAAGGTTAAATATTTATTTTTATTAACAATAACATGAAACGAATAGATAAATGTAATATAGTCCACAAAAGTAACTTTTTTAGCATTTACAGGTTAGTGCTTAAAAATCTATGTTATTTGAAGAGGAACCCTTCTAGATTTCAGATGGGCAAAATCGTTAATCACTTCTTCAAAATCTATGTTTTTTATTTAGCACATCAGATTCTATGGACATCAGCGACAAACTGGTTAATCTCTCTTGAAGCATTGTACTTCTTAACTCATTTTTAATTCGGAGAAGGAGCGTTCCCCACTGCAGTTAGTTACCATCATGCTTAAAAAGATTCTCAATGCAATTTCTACATTTGGATATGTATCTTCAATTTTGTTTTCTTTCAAAAGTTGATATATTTTCAATATACAATCCTCATTTTCACTGTCAACAATTTTCAAGTATTCTGTTAAATGCAAACATTCTATTTCTAACTCTTTCTCATTAACATCTTCATAATAAAATTTGGCAAATTCGAAAAGGTTCGATTTCTTCGAATTATATAAGTTTTTTGGTAATAAATATTGGTTATGGTTTGGTGATCTGACAAGAACTAGGGACTTTGTATTTGATCTGAGGGGGGCCCCATCGATCGCAGGGCCCTGGGCACTTGCCCAAAGTGCCCACTGAGAAAGAGGGGTCTATTGAAGCTTTGTTTTATTTATTAGCAAATATTTAGTAACTAGCTAGTAGAATAATTTTCTGTTGCTCCAGTAGTCAACTGATTAGTGGATTATATTTAAATATTTCCTAATATAAGTACGTCATGACAGATTTATGGATGTCAAAAAAAATCTATTATGGAGGAGAAAGGGAGACGTGGGCGATTAATATCACAGTATCGTAGCGGTTAAGTAACTTTAAGGCAAGTTAAGTACAAGCTTAGGGGCCCACGTGTTTATAGTAACCTCTCCTGGTTACTATAAACACGTGGACAAGTTATAAAACGCTAAGCCCAGTTGGTATACTGATTCACTGATAATCAACGTAGCTCCACGATAGCTAATCCTAGAGACTTTAAATTTGGCACACAGATTCCTTTTAGTATGTTGGTGCGTAATAAGAAAGGAAAAAATCAAAAGTTCAAGTGGAAGCAAATTACCGCCAAAAATGTCCCTTTTAACGGTTTATTTTGCATTTTTTCGGGTCAAACTAAAGAAGATAACGAAAAATGACCGAGAATGGACCCCCCCAAATATAAGGACACTACAAAAAATATAAAAAATTTAATTTTCCGGTTTCTCCCCGATTTATGGCCGGTTTTCACCGTCGAAAAATCGGAAATAAGAAGTAAGTACCACATCGGGATGAAATAGCCTTGAGTAAAATATTGAATTTTCTAGATAGGAGCCATGCTCACTCTCGGGGTCGATTCCATCAAAAATCTAGAATTGAGAAGCTTTAATTTCGCAATCTCGAAATTTTTGTTGAATTACGTAACCGTAGCGAAGCACGGTAAAACAGCTAGTCTAAATATATATTTTACAATAAAAAAAAGGTTTCTAAAAACTGGGTAATTTCAACATAGAAAAGGGTAAAAATGAAAATGTGAATTGGCAACATTGCTTCTTTGTGTATTATGCTTTTTTATATAAAAAAAATATCACTAATCATTATCAATGTATCAACCAACAATCAAGGAAGACTACAAAGTTCAAATGAAATGATACAAAATATTCAAGGATAATCGAATAATTGTTATAAGTACGCAGAAATTCTTTTAAATCGCAACAGAAGATTATATAAAAATAAAATATTGAGCAAACCACAGTAAAATTGATTGCATTTAAAGAGAAAGGTAAAATAATTGACCTGTTGATTGCACTTTAAAATATATCACCAGCTACATCAGTTCATATCCATCAGCTGAAGCAGTAACTGCAAGAATGTCTGAAAATCTTCTGCCCAAAGATGATCCTCCAGTTGAAGAAAGCAGTGTATTCGTCTACCTTATGAACATATTCCTGGTGATTGTTATTTTGGTTCTTATTTACAAAATAATAAGGGGACAACAAACACCTCAAGTGCCTCCTCCTGAACCCCAACTTCCAAAGCTGAAGAAACGTGATTTTACCCTCGAAGAAATGAAGCCGTATGATGGAACAGGACCTGATGGACGCATACTTCTGGCATGTAATGGCAGAGTATTTGATGTTACTAAAGGAAAAAGATTTTATGGACCAGGTGGACCTTATGCAGCATTTGCAGGTAAGAAAGAAAGCCATTCATGAAAAATTACTTTTAAAATTAACTTTGCAACAGTTTGAAGAAATTTTTGGTACAGCCTGACGGTACCGCTAGGAATTTTCCAGGAAGACAAGAATTGCCTTGAGTACATTAAAAGGTCTGACCACATTGGTGGCAAATATCGAGAGAAGTTGGTTCTTCACATTACTCTAAAAGCATTTTGAGACTTTATGCGAGCCTATACCTGTATGTATATTTATTAAATGAAATTTTAGCAGGTCTCTAGAGGTATGATATTCAAAACAGATGCCTATTTATGTGAGTGAACTTGAGGTAAATTAATCAGTCGTCATCGTTTCCGATAATGGGAGAATTCATCTTTAATTGTTGTCATCGAGATAAGATTAAATATCTTAGAGGCTAATAATTGACATGGCCCCCAGATCCCTGTCAATCACTGCAAAATTACGTGAGTTATAACATTGCAGAATTATTTTCTGTATTGTTTTACATTTTACACCATCAGTTCAGGAAAACTCGGCTCGTATGACCTGTTTTCTCTATGAAGGTCAGTAAATCATAATTGGATTGGAAGAACTTACGCCCTCGTCTTCAATTTGTGTGTGTGATGCAATACTCGTATGTTTTTACGTATGAACATCAATCCTAAATGTTTTATAATTTTATTTTTCATTTACACTTTGTCTGTTTCGTTGATTTCAGGTAAAGATGCTGCAAGGGGGCTTGCAACATTTTCTTTAACAGGGGGAAAAGACGAGTATGATGATTTGAGTGATTTAACTCCAACTGAATGGGTATCAGTGAGAGAGTGGGAACAACAGTTTGAAGACAAATATGACTATGTGGGTAAACTACTTAAACCTGGAGAGCCACACACTAATTATGAAGAAAAAGAAGAACAAAAAAATGTGCCTGAATCCAGTGAGGAGAAGAAGGAATTGTAAATTTTTAGTACTAAAATCAGGGCAGCTCGTAATTTAAATTATTTTTTAATAAAGTAAAATAAATGCATGATAATATTCTACAGGTAAAGGACATAATACATCCTGAATTATTAGACGATTTTATTTAAATTTTTGAATAAATTATTCGTTATTTTTTAAATAAAAATAATTATTTTTTAAATAAAAAAGGTACTGAAAATGTTTACTCAAAAATACTACAGTCCACGTTTTGTTTTGATTTCCGAATAATTTCATGATTCAGAGGTAAATAAAAATTGACTGGGTATTTAGGCATACGTTTGAGAAATCAATAACGTTGTTGGTAGCGGTGTTTTTCTCAAAATCAATATGCTGTACCTACTGTTCTAAACATTTCTAGATCCATGTTTTAAAAATGGTGGAAATAGGTTGATAGGAAGTTATCGTTTAAATGCCCCTATTCGAACTGTGATGGTAATAGTGGCAGCTCGTTCTAATGCGTAGAACTGGTCATCATGAGGGTGCCAAACTTCCCACTTTCAGCCTTTCTTCGTACAAATAATATCAAATAGTTCATATTTTTTTTATTATGGTCTATTTATTATTAGAAGTATCTTTTTGATAAAGTCCAGATCTTTGGGAAGCAATCAGAAGTTTTGAATACATAAATCAAATTTTTGGGGACTCCTAATTGGTTCATAGGGATGCAGGCATTTTTCTGATTTCCAATGATAAGCCAAGGGAGATTCTCACTAATAACAAAATCACCCATCCAACATTCCAATAAATTAGTACTGAAAAGACATATTTGAGACTTCAAAGTAAACTACAATAGAAACGTTAAACTAAATATGAGAGTTACATTTTTATGTAAATTCTCATTATATATGCATTTGTTTTATTATAGTGTAGTTAGTTCTATTCGGGTAAATTTTTCTCCATCTATCTCTGTTTGGGCTGTGGTTTTTATTATTATATACATTTGTCTATGCAGAATTGTGAAATAAAGTTTAATCTTATTACCAGATTTAACTTATTTATATATTAAGATATATTCACTGGGGAATTTTCTAACTACAAAGTGATGCATGAGCGGCATGAGTAATGACATGAAGTTTTTGTGATGTTTTTTTTTATTATTGAAAACAAGCTTTATTAATGGATTTGACATTGTTTGCGAATTTATTCCATACCACACATGGAAAATCACGTCATGTAAGTGGTGGCCATTTTTTAGCTTCGCAAATTAGGCCTCTTTCCAGGTCATTGCTGATCGCAACAGAAGGTTTGCCCCTAACGATTGAATTTCTTGAGAGATGTTGTTCTTTGGTTGTTGAACAGTCCCAGCTTCAGATAAGCTCAGAGAAAAATTCTGGTGCGAATATCTCAGGCAAGCATGGAGGCCTAGAAAAATTTCTATTTCCGAAGATTATTCGATTTTCAAAAATAGTTGCTCTTGTGCGATTATTAATAATTTCTAGGAACCAGCTATTGAAAATCACCCACAGATTTGGTTTCAGCAGGATGGAGCCACGCCCCATACAGCAAGAGCAACTATGGCACTTTCAAGGGAAATTTTTGAAAATCGAATAATCTGAAATAGCGATTTTCCATGGCCTCCATACTCACTTGAGTTATCTGCCCCAGATTTATTCTCTGGAAGGAAAGGGTTTACAGTAACAGACCTAGGACTATTCAACAACTAAGGAACAACATCGCTCAAGAAATTCAAACGTTCGGAGCAAACGTTCTGCAATCAGTCCCAACTTTGCGTAGCTGAAAATGGCCACCACTTTAATTACGTGATGTTCCATGTGTGGTATGGATCAAATTATTAAACACTGTCGAATCGATTAATAAAGTTTTTTTTTAATAAAAAAATAAAAGAAATATTACAAAAAAACTTCATGTCACCCTGTACAAATATTACATTTCATCAGACCATTGCAATGTCATATTTTTCGATAATAGCACTAGTATAAACAAAATGGCTAACGAACAAAGCCTCGGGTTTAAAAGGCAGCTACATGTGAAAGAAATGGTATTAGATATATCCTTTTAGTGTCGTTGAGAAAGCCTCATAACCTTTGAACGACTGTAATTTTTAAATTCTGTTTGCTAAATGTTGGGGAACGAACCATGCCCAATCAATTTTGAAATTACCAGCGGTTTAGACATAAGTTGAAAAATTGGCAGTCATTCAAATGTTATGAGGCCTTCTTTGAGACTTATAGGACATATTGTATAGTTTATCAATCCTAGGGGAGGAATCATTGATTATAAATTATACTGGTCGTTCTCTGAACTGTAGACCTCACTGAAATATCATTAGATGGACCGCCACAAGGCCCTGGGTGGTATCTAATGGACTAAAAACTGATTTGTGAAGCGTTACTAGTCTCCATCTACTTTTCACGCGCTTGGAGAAGTTCTCGAGAATTGATCAGAAATATTTTTTGTTGTTGATTCACGTAATACTGTCAGTCAACGATAGGAAATCGGCTTTATTATATTCCGATAGCAGAAACTAAGTGTTGAATGATTTATCATACTGTATGGTGAGATAGTCATCAGACTGAAGGTCAACGTGTAATGTTAATTATGCAAATGTTTACAATGACTTGCTAATACAGGGTGTGTCAGAATTTTATGATATGGGATAACACTATTGAAACATGGGGCACTGGAACAAAACAATATAATAATAGATGCCTTACCTTTTTTTGGATAGCAATTATTTCATCCCTTAGAATTGCCTTCAAGATAGCATGTATTTGAAATGTCGGTTGTACTAAGCACCGTGCTGTTGCAATAATACTCGCTGTTAAAGGACCCTCTACACCAATATCTGTGATAAATTCCATAATATTAGGTGTCAATCGGAATGGAACAGGGCGATTTGAAGTAAGCTCTCCTTTAGTGTCGTCTATATCAAACTTGAAGTAAGACACATTGAGAAGTCCAGAGTCCTGGTGAAGGTACATCATGTCTGGGTTTAGACGGGTCAAGTGAAGGACATACTCAGAAAAACAAGCCAGAGCCAGTTGTAATGTGAGCTGAAAACAAAACGGGAATTCTGTAAACGACAATTGAAGGAGAAAAAAATAAATTTTGAAGGAACAACGCACCCCCTCCCCCCCTCCAAAAAAAAAAATACTTGAATTAAAATATTTCTTTTGATTTTGTACAAAAATTTTACCTTGGAGAAGCCTAAATCAGAAGGAGTCCAATTTATATTCCTACATAGCACCACCACAGGTTATGCCCATTTGAGGATTTCCAATGCCCACCCTGAAAATACATTTCTATCACTTATAGTTCCTGAGATGCCGTTTTATAGCTACTCCTAAAACCTCTTGGTTACTCCTCAGACCATAATACTCCCTTGAACCTATTATACCGAGGTGTATTACTTTGAAATATTCCAGTGTGTTGAATTCGGAATCGCGTATAATGATATATGGCCTTACAAGAATTTATTTAAAAACAGTTTAATAGGAATAATTCTTATTTAGATATTTACCATTTTTCGAAAGGTCCAGTAATCAGTAGCAGATATAAAGGTGTGCAAGGCCCAATGTTTCAGCATGGTGCGTGGAATCAGTTTAGCTTGGATATCTCGAAGAATCTTACTCATAACTTGTTGCGTAGCTTGAGTACCCCTTGCTTGAAGAGTGCCTAACCTATCGTAGTACTCGACAATGGGTAGTTCATAGTCTATCTTAATTTGTGAGCAGGAAGTTTTGTAAATGTCCAGGAGCGAAAGAGAGGCTGGATTGTCTTCAACAAGACGAAGCTGTGCAGACACCGGCACTACTCGGGGCACAGTGAAGTGAAGGAACCGTTTGGAAGTTTCTTTTTGTTTGGAAAGGTAATGATTGAGCATACGCAAGAGTTGTAAGACACGTTCATCTCGCCTTGAATCACTCAGACCTGAATCGTTCATGACAAGGTAAGGATAAATCTTGCCATTGTGTCCACGTATGTAAAGTCGCCTTGCTGCCGTGTTGTGCTTTTCTACAATATCAACCTTTGGCATGAATCGTGAAATACGCACATAATAGTGAGATTGTTTAGGTAATAGATATTCGCCCGGGAGTTCAATCTCCGCGGTTTGCAAGTTAAAATTGCTTAGGTAGCGACATTTCTCTTCAATGAGGCATGACTTGGGAAGTAGCTTATTCTTAGCCTCGAGAATTTTAATCCACTTTTTCAATTTTGAAATAAGATTGTGAAGCTTCGTAGCTCCCGGTACTTTAAAATCAAAATCAGCAGTGAATTGACTCTTCATTCTCTGGAAGACAGGATCCTGAATAGTTTGTTGAGCTCTTCTGGCGAGACTTTCTGACCCAGCACTAGCGAAAGTGGCTGTCATTGAGTTAACGTTTTCTGTATAAAAAAGAAAAGTAGGATTGATGAGAATTTTTTTTTTATTATTTGAGTTCAACAAACTTTTGAAACAGTTGTTTCAAATGTTATTATCATATTATACATGCAATGACGCTGACGCGACACCTTGGAAAGCCAGAACATACCTCTAGCAGCCCATAGATTACGGTTTACGTAAAATTGTCGAAGCAAATTGTATCATACATGCTTGAAAACATGTTTGTAGTAGTTGTAGTAGCGGGTTTTCTTACGAAATCAACCGTTCTTCCCATTTATAGATGCATGATTAATTAAAATAGTAGAAACAGATTGATATGAGTTTACCGGAAATATTTTAATGGTCCTTGGCTGGAACTGTGATGTTATGCGTTCCAGGTCGTCCTGGTGCGTAGAACCGGTCATCGTGAGAAAACATGTTTGTCATCATTGTCGGCTGTAGCAAAAAGACTTGTGTATCATTCTGCCACAGTCTGGCAAGCTGAATGATTCATAAATATTTTGCAATCAGTCTGAATACTTTCAGTCCATCTATTGATCTTAATCAACAAGAGCGTTATAAGATTGTCGAAAAAATATATTACGTATCCACTTTTCTTGTTTAACTTACCAATTCCTATTCCAAATGTTGTAATGAGTTTCTTGACAAAATTAAATGTATGTGCGGTGATGGTGGCTGCATTTACATTGTCACGATTCTCAAATGCAATTCCATAACATTTTGTCAGACCTAGCTTCACTTGACGAAGGACCTCCTCATACCAGTTCTCACGGAACCAGACCATCTATAAAATCAATATTGACATTTTTAGAATAAATTTAAAATGATACTTTCAGAACATTACATGGTAGGGTCAGCATTCCAATATTTTTTTTAAATTATTGAACCAAAATTTGATAAACTTTTTTTTTTAATATTAATCATTCATTATAATTTAATTGAATTTACAAAGGATCTTTTCCTAAGTTATTCAAGCTTCTAAGAATTGCGAACTGCGTTCCGGCCCAGATTTTTGGGAGAAAAGTTTTATAGTTTTTAATTGATACTGGCTTTATTGGTACAACAAACAGCCTCAGTAGCTCAGATCGTAGAACAGGAGGCTGTTGATACGAAACCAACCATCAATATAAATAATTAGAGAATAACGCGGGAAGTACATTGTGAATGTGACAAGTAAGTTATCTTAACACAACTATTTTTTTTTTATATATATATACTACAGGAGTAAATTTTTAAAGTAAATACGATGTCGAATTAACGGAATCTTTTATGTATACTTGTCTAATATTTCGGTTCGATTAGTTTAAATGTTGAAAATCACCTTACCTGATCAACAATACCTTCCAGAGATATTAGAACAGGCGGATGCATTTCACGCTGAGTGTGCATAATACGAGAACAACGCCACATAGATGGCGTGGCGCGAATCGGGTTATTCTCTAGACTGCCTCCTTGCCTTGGTGCTTCTTGGGATCCTGAAAGAAAGAAATTTAGGAATGAGCAGAAAAGGTGTATATACCTTTTCTGTGCTTGACTCAAATTCTATCTTTTTTTTTTTAGATAATATGCATTTATTATTTTACTCATATATTGAAAAGAAATGGATCAAATGAAAAGTATGTCTAATTTCAAAAGCCCCCACAGATCTTATACAGACTTCAAACCTATGGTTTGCCTTATGTAACTAAGTCTACGAGTGATAAACATTACTATTGTACAAAATCGACTACAAACTACGTAAGTGAACGTAATCAACTGTTTTCCAGATTCAGGTTTAGAAAAGGTTTTGATGATCCTTGGCTGAAACCGTGATAGTATGCGATCCAGATTTTATCTGTACGTAAACTGGCCATCGTGAGGACGAGCGTCCATGTGAAACAGTCATCTTACACGTAATCTTTCGGTTACTCAAAGATATTTTTCTGTATTTTAAACGGCCATTCAAATTTCGTGGGCTGGTTCACTGTTAGGTGTGAATCTTTCAAAGAAGAACAGAAGATTTACTTTCTAAATATAAAACGCATTTACCTTGACTTGTTTGTTGTTGTTGAACGATACCAATGCCAGGAGCATCAGATGGCGGAGGAATAATCTGAATAACAAAAGAAAAAAAGAAATTATTTATGGGCGCATGAAATCTATAATAATAAATCTCAATGTAACGATAAATGTGTGTATGTATCACTAATTGTTTAGCCAAAATGGTAAGAGATATCGAAAAATTGAAAAAACCATAGGCTAAAACCCCACGAAAAATATCAGAATTAAAAAATGTCGAACCGTTTTCGAGTTACGGCCGATTTTTCGATTTTTGACTAAATTTAGCCAGTCATGGTCCGATATCTTAAATTTGTCGCGACAATATATCAACTCAAAGCGAGAAAGTTTTAGGTGGCCTTTTACGCCTTAATTTAGAACATAGTTTGCAAAAAAGGGTCCAACCGTTTTCGAGTTATGGCCGTTTTTCCGATTTTTGTAAGGGGAATCATAGAATACTATTATCTTCCGATTTTTGAAAGTAAAATCATAGAATACTATTAGCTTCCGATTTTTGAAAGGGAAATCATAGAATACTATTAGCACGAGAACGGCCATGCCTCTAAGGCACCAAGCTATAGACCGTAGCGAAGCAAGGGCAAAACAAATAGTACATAAATAAAGGACTGAATTCTTCAGGGGGTGAGCGCAAAGGAAAATCCTATCCTACTTTTGGACTAGATTTTTCAAAGATATGAGCCATACAGGAAAAAACGAGAAATAATTGACTACAGATAGACACTGATGCATGTTTGTTCCCTGATGCCTGAAACGCATTTTTCAAGTGTCCATGAATACTATGATATAAATCAAAATACTTACCGGTTTACCACTCTGCTCGGCTATTTTATAACGTTCTCTTTGTTCAATCTTCAGTGTAAAGTACATTGTTCGAATAGGAAGAAAAACTGCTTGTGGGTAAACCTTGCTGACCTGAAATAAAAATCAAGTTAGTAAATAGTTGCTCAGGAACACCAACTTTGTTCCCCTTTTTAATGCATCTGCAAGGACTTGTACATTCAAATTGTACGCTGAAATTGCACAATATTTAATTTTTTTTTATTTTCCTTCAAACAAACTTCAGTATTTTCAGTTAAGCCCTGACAAAAATTTTGGGAAAAATTACTATTTCCATTATATTACCTATTTAGACAACCAACCTTTATCTTGGTTGTACTCTCATAGTTATTTTAAATCTAGACTTCACTCACACAAAATGTCCTTCGATGTCTCAATAGGGTCCAAAAACTAATCAGCTAATTTTATCAACGTAATGCATGTCCATACCAACCAAGTTTAATCAAAATTGCACACAACGTTCGATAATTATCGTCGAACGAACTGACGGAAAAAACGGGCGTTAAAAAAAAAATAGTGCAATGAAAAGTCCACCTTAATTCGTTCGGCCAATAAATTGTTGCTTATTTCTCTAGGCCAGGATTATAACACTTGTTTAATGCTTACACTACTCAATGTAGAAATTTTACCTGCGTCAAAAGACTTAATATAGAGACACCGGTATTCATAGTCAGGCATGTTAGCAGCTGAGGTATCCATGGCACCCATTGAATAGCTGGCATACCCACAGAGTACTTATCAAGAGCATCCATTAGTGGAGCAGTGTTCTCTTTCTCCGTTGAACCTTGAGACTTTTGAGTTGGAACATCGTAAGTGAGAAGCCAAAGAACCTAGAAATAAAAATCATTGAATTAATATTAACTTTTTCAACCGTTTTCACACACCCTAGGTGTTCTGAGCTTCACTTATAAATTCACGAAGAAATTAGAGAGTCTGTAACAATAAAATATTTTAAAGGAATCGTAAATAAATAATAAATTATTATTAATAAAGACAATATCGATTCTAAATTTTTTTTTTAATTTGTAACGAGCTTTCAATAGTACTCAGACTATCATCGTCAGGCCGATGATAGTCTGAATACTATTGAAAGCTCGTCACAAATTAAAAAAAAAATTTAGAATTGATATTGTCTTTATTATTAATAATTTATAGTCTGTAACATTTTTTGGTTTTCTGAAAATGCGTTGTTAGCTTAGAGTTCAACCTCCTGATAGTCAGGAGGTGAGCTTTCTTTTAATTAGGGTCAATTCTTCATAATTTCAAGAATTTTAGAGGGTAGATTTCAATTATACCGGGCGCTATAACTAGATTTTTCTCGAATCTCATCTCAAAACGAGAGTTGAGAAATTAATATGACCAATTTAAACGGATGGTATTAAGACAAACCGACCAACACTCTATGCTCGGTGGGTAACAACGCATATTTTATACTTTACCTTAGCCAGATATCTTCGTGACTTGGATTCGTTCTGATGTCGACATGCATGGAGGAAACATGTAACTGCAAACACACCCAAACTCATGTCAGGTGGTGAGGAAGCAGTAAATTGGGCCTCCATGTAATCACCCCATAACGCCCAAGCCTTTACGAGCAAATCGTGCATTTGTACTGCCGCTGAAAATGCCTTATTAGCTTCATGAGACCGGCCTGTAAAATCAATATTAATCTATGAGCAAATTATTTCTAAATAAATAGGTCGATATTTTTACTGTACAAATCAAATAATAATTTCAACAAGTTTCATAAACCTGGCCTCATCTATGGTGGAATTTAGATGATCTGGTGTTGGTGGTAGCGTTGTTCCCCTTAAAATCAACGGTCAACGGTTCTTTACACCTTTGGATTCAGGTTTGGCAAAATGCTAGAAATACGTTGATATGAGAAACAACGTTAAGCAAAAACGCCGCGCCGTAGCAATTTTTGTGATATTACATTTCTATGGACAAGGCTAGCTTAACGTTGGTGGTAAAAACGCGAAAATCATCCAGATGAAGAAAAAAAAATCTGAGTCCTACACCGGGGAGGTGTGGAGAGGTAAGAAAAACTTATTTTTTTTTAAAAAAATAATTCTGTTTTTTAAACTCGTTTTTTTATTGGCCGTCATGAGTCCATGTTGGACGATTGTACATACGCAAGAGAGGCATGGTCGTAAAAACGTTTCCTAACCTCACTAATATTGGGTTAAAATGGTTAAATTTTTGGATTGCCTCTCCACATCTCCCCGGTATCCGACCCAAAAAATCTTACCAATTTCTGCCAGTAACATTCCTTTGAGTGCGTAAAATTCAGCTGTCATTTCCTTAGTTAAGTACTTGAGGTTTGTATGTTCAATCACTTCTAATCCCTAGAAATTAAAGAATAAAAATGAGAGTGAACATGAGCATATCCTGGAGTACGATACTTTGTAGATCTGTAGATCAAACATCGTCAGCAATATACGACACATGTTTCATTGCGACACAAGAGCTGCCAATATAGAAACCATTTTTATATAAGAAAACTTCGACATAGGTAAACAGTAAACAAATTCGAGAATAAATACTGTTTCTTTGGAAAGTTGGAATCTATACTATTACTCGTATATGAGTAAAAACAAAACGTGTTTTTGCTTGTACATACTAACTGAAAAAAAAACTGCCTTGATGATTCTGGGCATACCGGAGGACACAGGCTTGTTTTTATGTTGAATACGAGAACGGATAGTACCCTAAGCCCTAAGGCACCAGTGAAGCGGACGGAGCATACTAGTAAAAGAAATCTTTTGTTTTGTTTCTTGAAGGAAAGATTTTTTTAATTAATTTTCGTCGTCCGACTTATTCTAGAATTGAAATTAATTTTTCATTTCAATTCTAAAATAAAAAAGTCGAACGATGAAAATTAAATAAAAAAATCTTTCCTTCAAGATACAAAACATAAAGTCTTCAAAAACATTCATATTAATACAAAGAAATCTTTTGTTATTTTATTTCCATTATTTTCTTAAATTCAGAAAGTGAATTTCACATTCAAGTTGAGAGACGTACCAACAATCTCATTGATCGGTTTCCAAGTTCTCGGATACACACAGTGGGCTATAAAGCAAACTATTTACCAAGAATACAACCGCTAAATATCTCACATACCTCTTGTAGTTGTCCTACACCTTCTTGTGCTCCCATTTGCAAGTAACACTTGACCTGCTGTCGAATTTTCTCAAAACAGTCAACAATTGGGACACTAGGAATTGTGTACAAGCGAAACAGCGAATCCAGACATCGGGAAGGCAGGTGATGTTTACGAGCTATTTTACCAAACTGAATAATTGCTTGAGCAGAAGAATGTACTCCTAGGATGGAGCGGGGTGCCCCACTACCTGCAGTATCTTTCACCGCATCGTAGTGCTGTGTGATTAACTGGTATTGATGTTGCCGCCAAATAAGTACATCACTCCAGTGACTCAGATCGTCAGCGATCACAGGCAAACGGTTGCGCCAGGTTTTGACTGTTGCTCTCATATCATGTGCAGCATTGAGCGCATTACGCCCATGAAATAGGTGAGTATGAATTTGAGCCGCTTCCTGCAACTCCATAATCTGAGGAAGTAAATCATAAAAAGTTTTTTTTTAAAAAAAGAAAACATCATAAAAATCTACGTGTAACATGGTCTATAAATCATCTCATGCGAAAATGCCACCTAGAAGTCCGACGAAGGAGGCGTAGCTTGCTAGTTCAAATTAAAAATGAAATCCCTTTATCTTCGAGCTGGACACTATTAAAACTGATATTCTGGAATTTCAAATTCACATGACGATGATTTTATTTTTGGAGGTAGGCGGGGTCGAAACAAGTTGTTGATTCAACCTTGAAACTGAAGGTCTTTATCGAAAATCTTTCTCTTTTCAGTTAAAAGACACATTTTTCCCCATATTGCCATACAGATAAATCAGTCACAGGCCTGTGTCTCCAGTAAATTCTTTACGAAGGAAACAGAGTTAATTATATTGTCGGTACGACACGAAGAAACACTAAAGCCCGATCTACCGCGACGTGTTTTCAGGGAGTTTCATCTAACACTGTGTCAACCTGTGTGAATACTATACCCAAACCCGAGTGTTTCAAAACTCGGCTTTTGATAGGAACGGACCTAAAAATTATGAAGTCTATAGTTTGCGCTGCTTCCTATAAAATATATTCTGAGAGAGCAAATCACCAGCACAGAGTACCACAGAGACTTTTTTTTTTAATCTGTTCATTCTGTGTTTTTACTTGACCGAAGTGAGCGGCAAATTTTAAAATAATGAAATCCAGAATATGAATTTTTCCGAAAAGGGAGATAAGTCGAAAACATCCTTCGCGGAACGACTTGGCCATCATCTTTTATCATTCCAACCCTTCCTTTTCTCTTCTATTTCAATTTCAGCATAAATATCCAATATCATCCGAGAATATCAGTTGGAAAATTCGTCTATAATATACAATTCAATAAACACATCAAAATTTTAGCAGGTAAAAGTTTTTTAAGATCAATAAATGAAAGTCCGTTCCAAGAATGAAATATTCCTCTATCCTTCTTCTTTCTTTCGAATACTTATGTCCCAATTCTAAATTACGAAATACCAGGTATAATTAGTCTAGTGACTCTGTCAACACTTAAAGGCCACCATTTGGCACCGTGTGGACCAATATTGTCTAAAAACTAATAAGCGAATTCTACGAATATAATGAATGACCATACCGATTTTCATGAAACCCAGATAAGGCGTTCGAGAGTGATTGTGGTACAAACAAAAAAAAACGTTTAAAAATTACACCTCACTTTGCTCGATAAAAGAACTTTTGGTCGTTTAAAAACTAGAACTAACTTCGTTCGGTAATATACTGCTACCTATTCAACATGTACTAGGCAATGCATTAAAATGTATAAAAAAAAGTAATTGAGAAAAAATTGTACAAAATCATAAACAATTACATAAACATGGTAAAAATTTATATCAAAGGCCCAAGGTGAGATTGATTTAGGCACTGCTAAATTATTTGATAGATAGATCGGCTTTACAAAGATCTTTGTTCATATCATCGAGACATGGTCGTGTAAATACTTTAAATTATCTCAGCAAGGCATAGCCGATCAAATAACTAGGCTGGTCAGCACCTGGGCCAAGGACCTATTTTGGCCCTCCCCCTCCCTCCTAGTTAAAACAAATTTTCAATAAATCAAAAAAGAGCCAAATACACAAATAATCGGTACGGCTCCTACCCAACTCTATTCCGGGCGACAATGATTCGTATCACTTTTGTCTACAGTGGCGAAAGAGGCGCAGGAGGGGGGAACTTCCAAGTAAGTCCTCCACCCGCGCCCGTCACTCGCCGAGTTCGTCTGCCTCGTGAACTGTTAGATTATAATTTATTTTTGGCGCCTCAATTAGTCCGTTTTGGCGCCCCACAAACCTCGCGTCCAGGGCAGTCGGGCCGTTTGCCCCCCCCCCNAGTCGGGCCGTTCCCCCCCCCCCTTAGTTACGTCCCTGTGTGATATGGTAAGCTAACATTTCTACGACCATGTCCCGATGATACGAACAGCAATCTCTATAAAACCTACTCTATCAATATTCAGCATAGACTAAAGTAAGTAATTTCACCGTGGGACGCTAATGTAAATTTTGAACAGACGAGAATAAAATCTTTAAAGATACCTTTAAGAACAAGTTAGAAGTTAATTATTTCTCAAAGTTAATAAAAGTCATATCAAATTTATATTAAATTAATTAAATGTATCAGTTACCCTTGTTTAAAGTTTATATTAATTATTTTTCAGACCGCTGGACACTGAGGAAGCATTATGACCTTAAAAGTATATGAACGCTGATATAAACTCTATAAATCTAAAGATTCATCTTTATTAAAATAATGGAGTAAAGTGTTTTATTCCAAGCTAAGTTTATCTCATAAGTGTAGAGGTTCAGAAAATATATATATCTCGCAGATGCTCGCAAATTCGTATCTTTTCCCGTGGTTCTAGAATTCTTCCTAACCAATTTAATTATCTTTGTTTTTTTTTTTATGTGCTAATATCGGAAAATCTGCCATAGCAGTGATACGAACCAAGCAACCAAGATATAGTGGCTATTATATTTGTCCCGAAGGATTTTAGTATGGTTATGGGTGGATAATGAGATTACCGTTTTGGCTGAGTTATTATAAATGAATGAAATACGAAAAAAAATTCCATACTTAATTAAAGAAAATGATAACGCAAAAAAAAATACTGTTATAAAGTTACAAAACAAGAAGTCCTAATTGCAGACACTGATGAAAGCTAAACAAAAAGTGCCGACAGCAGTGAATCAAAGAGAAATACAGACATGAGAGTGAATATACCTTATCTCCCTCTACATACAACGTACCAAAAGAATAAATGGTATTGCTTTAACAAGCTCAAATATCTGGCGAGAAGGAAGAGTTGTCTCCTTATTTTGCTTACTCTGTCTTTTATGTGGCTTATATTTGTGCATTATTACAATTTTCTAATCTCTATTTTCTACTGTGTGTCATTTATTCATGTGGACAGTATACCGGATCATCTAGCACCAATAAGAATCAAGACTGTAAACTCCCGTATACCTCTGTGTTCGTTATTCAAAAGCTATTCCATAGAGTATAAAAGTACCACTTTTCATGTCAATGAAAGTGTCATTAAAAAATTGAATATTCAGCAAGGTGGTATGTGGGAACCTATAGGCTGCATACCTCAACACAATGTTGCCATTGTGGTTCCCTACAGGGATAGAGAAAATCAATTGAAGATTTTTCTCAGTTATATGCACCAGTTTCTTCAGAAACAATTCATATCATATCAAATCTTTATCATTGAACAGAGCAAAAACAAAGAATTCAACCGAGGAAAGCTTCTTAATATTGGCTACTTGGAAGCAACAAAAATGAGAAAAGTAGATTGTTTCATATTCCATGACGTCGACTTGCTACCTGTCAATCCCAACAATATATATGCGTGCACAAATCAACCGCGTCACATGTCTGTAGCAATAGATGTTTTTGATTATCAACTTCCCTACTGTACAATATTTGGAGGAGCGATTGCCATTACAAGTGAACAGTTCCAAAAAACCAACGGGTTTTCTAATCTGTACTTTGGATGGGGTGCAGAAGATGATGACTACTTCCAAAGAATTTCCAATTTCTATTCAATATGTAGATTCAGTAAAGAAGTTTCCGAATACGTCATGCTCGAACACAAAAAACAAAGTCAATCAGAATCGAGATTGCACTATCTACAGACTGGCGTACGCAGATACAAATTAGATGGTTTAAATTCTCTCGCCCAGAATTACACTGTGATTAATCACACTGCTTTGTCCTTGGAGACAAGGGTTGTTGTTGATATATAAAGAGCAAAATAATAGGTTCTTAGTAGAAATAATAAGGGTGTGTATACTTTGAATAGAAATTTTCAATTTCACACCTATTTCAAGTATTCTGATTGAAAATGCGGACTATGGAAATTTAAGGCGTATAGAAACCTTCGATTGTTATTATCCTCTGAATCATGAAATAATTCGAAAAAACGAAAAACGGTCTATTTATTATCCATACAGTGTGTAACAAAATGTCTGCGTCAACTATATAGAGACTACATTAGGGTAATCCCGAGACTAAATTAGGGTGAGTGGTCATTTCTACGAATATTGCTAGTTCACACAGGTCGCCTGTGAAGTTAGTCATATGAACAAATATGTTCCCGTGCTCAGAGCTCTGATTAAATTTTCTGAATAATTTACTCCACAAACACATCTGAATATTTTGTGAATGTTTAATAATCATGGTTTATTAATTTTATTTATACAGTTACTAGCAGAATACGCCCGCTTCGCTTGGCGCCTTAGAGGCATGGCCGTTTATAGTTCGAACCCCCTTTTTTCGCGATAAAAAGTAGCCTATGTCCTTTCCTAAAGTTTAGTCTATCTCCATACCAAATTTCATCAAAATCGGTTCAGTAGTTTAAGCGTGAAAGCGTAACATACATACAGACAGACAGAGTTACTTTCGCATTTATAATATTAGTATGGATAGTTGAAAAAAACTAGATATATATTTTTTTCATTTGTTATTCTAGCCGCAAATATTGTTTAAGGAGAAAAAACCGTCGCGTGAGAGAACAGCAATTTGGAAGTGATATTTTACCTTGGTGAGAATATTGCCAAACATCTGAAAACATGCTGAGATTATTTTTGAAGAAAAGTGTCGATTATTTCCTAAAAATATTTACTTGTAATGAATGTTAGATCGTGGACAAACCAAAATTATTATTAATTTCAAAACCAAAATTATTACTAATCTTACTTTCCAAGTAAAATAAAAATGCAATATTTTCTACAAGTAAATAATTTGCAAGTTTCCATTACCTGCTGGGCTGCCTGTAGTAGGGGTAAGTGAACATGGGAAACAACAGGTGGATAGCTTTTCCACAGGTTCATGCAACTCTGGCTGGCCAGTTCAACATAACGTTCAATTGAGGATAACTGTTGCATCTGATGTTGTTGTTCTTCTGGGTCAGAGAGGGCCAAAAATCCACAATATAAATGAACCTAAAACAGATAAATTTGGTTTGTTTTTATTATCTTAACAAATTTGTTTGCACCTATGTATGAGGGGTTGTCCGTTATAATACCACAGCCCAAACGGTACCCCCCCCCCCC